>WWPM01022200.1:0-30795 GCA_023279145.1 Glomeris maerens
GGATTGTCAAAGTATTTCCAACAAATTGAAGGTGACGGAAGTTCCAAAATTCGACTCCTGTGCCTCTTTCCGGAATCTGACAAACCTGGTGCCAAAAAATGTGGCAAGGAATTTAATGTGAAGAAAGGTTACTATTGGAACCTTAAGAAACATCTAAGAGTGAGTTTGTGTGTGTGTGTGTACTAAGCGATCCTGCATTTCCGTATTTGCTTCTAGATTATTCTATATACTTGGTAGAAATTCCTATAGATTCGTATGTTTCTGGAATTCTCAGTAAATATACAATAACTAGTAATTGAAGCGAATCCCCGATATATCTTTAAGAATATGAAAGAAGTTCTAAATGATTAATTCTGTGTGATGTAATACGTATAGCAATTTACATAAAGCAAAGATAATGATGTAAGCACTGTAAACTATTGTAATTAGTGGAATTGTGCATGTTCGATGAATCTAAACCTTATTTCAAGTTTAGTACATTTATGTATATCTTTCCGCAATATGTGGTGGATAACAATTTTTGCTCCTATACTAAGGGTTCATAATTACTAAATTTCTCATATATTTTCCTGTGTAAGTTTTCAAAATTGTATGTTTTTCTTTTCTATTTTCCTCTATTAATTTTGCAGAATTCCTAAATTTCCCAAACATTTTCCAAATTTAGTTCTATAATTCATATTTCTTTTACATTTTCCTATATTAAGTTTATAAAATTCTTTCATTCTTTTCTATTTTCCTAAATTAACTTGCCAGAATTTAACGTATTTCTGCTGTATTTTCCTTATTAATTTGAACAGAATTCCCAAATATTCCATGACATTTTTACTCGGTTGTAATTTATAACCAGTATTATTGCTCTCTCTCTGGTTTTCTTATGATCACAATTGTTATTGTAAGATACATCTCATTTATTTCTAACAGGGAGTTCACAGTGTGGAGTTGATAGGACAGCAAAAGCAAGGGCCGCGTCCTAAGCCATTAAGCGCTCACTGTAATAAAAAGCGGTACGCCGCGAGTCATCCGCAACAGAAGAAGTTCGACAGAGGAGTGATAGACATGCTGGCAGTTGACTGCGCACCGTTCAATTTCGTAAACGGATTGGCATTCCAAAATCTCATTCTTGATCTGGACCCACGCATCGTGGTCAAGAGACGCAGCACTTACACAGCTCAGCTGCAAAAGGTCATCGACAATGAAATCAAGCCGAAGATCAATGCTGCGCTTGCGGGAATAGAGAGACGTTACTGCAATTTTGCTTGCGATATTTGGTCGACCAGAAGAAGTGAAGGATTTCTCGGAATCTACTGCTATTATATCAATGAAGCGTGGCAACTTGTGTCCAGCACGATTGCGTTCCGAAGACTGGCCGAGAGACATAATGGAGATTATATCAAAGAGACCTTTCATTCAATAATTGAGGAATTTGGTTTTCCTGAGTCTTGGGTTTGATGATTATTTTCGTTTTAAATGTATGGTTCAATTTGATTATAACCACATTTCAAGGACTAAATCATTGACTTTGTTAAGCTCAATACCATCAATACTAAAATAGAAAGTTGATTTCATGTTAATAATACAAAAGTAATAATTTAGTAATATTAATACAGTAGTAGTAGTAATAACAAGAATAAAAGTAATAATAAATATAGAAAAATAGCAATATTATAACGAAGATAATACCAACAATAAATAATAATGATAATGAATAATTGATGTAATTGAAAATAATTGACAGTGATTGAAAATAATAGATAATTGATATTTATTGAACTGTTTTGCTTGTCATGTGAAAATATTTATTATGTAAACCATTAAACCCTGTCCATTAATTTCCACATTTTACTGTATTTAAAATACATATTAATGTTTTGCAAAAATATTTCTTTTTATGTTGTGTGTAATTCTAAAGTTATAGCCAAGTTGTTTCGTTCCCTGCTGTTATAACCAAGTTGGGCTGTATTTCTGTACAAATTGAAAGTCGAAACAATCATGTTTCATTTCTGCATATTTCTTTTATGTAAAGGGAGGAGTAGTTGTAACTGACAATGCATCAAATATGAAGAAAGCTTTTGATATGGACGGAGTTCTGCAGTGCAAGGATGAATTTGAAAGTTCTTACGAGGAAGACGGATTCGATTCGACCGATGATACGGATGGCGAAAAATCGGATGAAACATACTCTAACGACGTCATCAATATGATAGAAGAATCGGACGATAATAAGGATGATTACGATAACTTTGGAGTTCCAAAACAGCCTCTCGTCGGCGGACACCTGACTTGCATTTCTCACTCGTTGCAGCTAGTAATTAACGATTCCATTGCTGAAGACCAAGAAACGAAAGCCTTTCTTAAATATATATACAGTGTAATGGTTTTCTTCAAACGGTCTACAAGATTGAGTGAGGAATTGAAGAAAGTTGCCAAACTCGGTGCTGTTATTCCCGGCATTACGCGGTGGAACCGAATGCTCGATATGATAGCAAGATTTCAAAATGTAAATTTACATTATGCCTTTCCTTTTATTTATTTATTTATTTATATATTTAGGTACAGTATACATTTATATATAAATATTAATTTGATCTCTTATTTTCTTTTTTTCCCAACGCTTAGGACAAGTTTTTCCACGCGGTACGCCAGCTTTTGGTTGCGGCTAGATTGGACCCAAACAGAGTTGGAATCCCTTCCCCTGAACCCTTAACAGATGTAGATTATGTGAAATTCAAAGAAATTAACGACATTTTGCGGCCACTTGGTGACGCAACTGACAAATTGCAATTCGAAGGCATAACTTCAAACTTAGTAATCTTAGCGATTGTGTCTGCGTTTCGCAGTGAGTATTTACGTTTACAAATGTACTCCCTGTACGTACAGGCTGTTTCAGTGTATTATCCCATTTTCAACAAACCAAGTTCTCATTTCATTGTTTTATGGAATTAAGCAGAGTACATTATTTTTTAATATAATTGTATTCTCTGTATAAATAGATTCAATAAACCCTTGGAATTACAAATAATCTATGATTTTCTCTCACAGCTCAAAAGTTAAAGCCAATTCAAATGTGGGGTAGTATGCACTGAAACACCTGGTATACAGGGTGGTGCAAAATGATTGACCCCCTCCGTTTATACACTTCCCAAAAGGATACAGAAAAACTGAATATACCATATTGTAGATAATTCAATTCTGCATAGGGGAGAGTAAGTTAACCTAAAAAGTATAAACAAAAACACAAAAATTGCAATTTTTGCAAATTTTCAGCTGTCAAAAATAAGTTTTGATTTTGCTTCTTCGTCAATAAAGTGTGAATGGAAGGAATTATGCAATTAATTTTATACAGTCCTACACAGAATTGAATTCTCTACAAGGTGGTATATTCAGTTTTTCTGTATCTTTTTGGGAAGTGTATTAACGGTAGGGGTCAATCATTTCGCACCACCCTCTACAGTAATTATTTAATTAACCTCAATGACAGACAATTTCTCAATTGAAATGGAATTTTTTCCAAGGGCTACAAGCGCTACGGTGTGAACATTTTGTCACGCTTCGGTCAACAATGTTGCAAAAGTTGAAGGAAAGGATGGAAGGCATTGTGAAAAAGGAAGAGTATGTTTTGGCAACCATTTTAGATCCCCGGCAAAAGTTGAAGCCATTTTTGCGTAAGTAGTATTCATTGTGTTTAAAGTACCTAATGTGTAGTTTACATTTTTGTTGCAGCAAAATTTACAACTTTGTGTATATTCATTGTGATCAGTTTAGTTTAAGATCTAGTTTAAATTGAAATCATTTTGTTGAAAATTACAAATAATATTGAATATTTGTGTTTTGTAAATTTTCAGTTCCGTGGGACAGCGAAGACTTGTTTGAGTTGCCAACAAAAGCGCAAGCAATGGAAGAAATCCGTTTGGCTTATGAGTTTGAATCTATTTTTGTTGCCAACATGAACCAAAATTTGGATTTCCAACCCACCGAACAAACCAGTTCCCTGTCTTTGAAGGAAGCTGAGCATTCGGTCTTTGACATTTTACACGAAGCCCCTCAAGAAACGCAAGCAAAGAAACACGAAATCGAACAATATATTGAAGAAGAAATGAAAGATGAATCTACAAGTCCTCTAGAACACTGGAATCTAAAGTCATCTAAATTCCCAATTCTGGGAAGATTAGCTCGTAAATACTTTGCTATTCCAGCCACTTCTGGTGGCATCAAGCGAACATTTTCAGTTGCTGGCGCGATTGCAAGAGCCAAGCGAGCCAATGTTTCGGTGACCAATTTGGAGAAATTGATATTTTTAAGACAAGACCGCATCGATGGAATTCGAAAACGTCTTGAAGAGTATGGCCGCAGGAAAGTATGTAATAATCGCGAAAATGTCAGCAATGTTGAATAATCATGATTTATTCCTAAGAACAGGATTCTCATCGACACTTAAGATTGTAAGTCGAATAAAGCATTTAATATTTCAAATATAAAGGCCTGTATCTTAAATACAGAATATAAATGACTTTGTATTTTATGTGTGGGTTTTACAAATTTCCCGAGTATTACGTGCTGATATAATGGGCGTATTCCACAATTCATCCGGTCTGAGTCGAATGAACGTGTGACGTCATGACGGATTAACGATTGGAACCCAACTGTGCTGGTTTGCCGAACACAAATTTCAGTGCAGCCATAACGTATAGAAGGTAGAAGTAGAGGAACTCCCCTTCCTAAGGGAGCGGACAATCGCCCCGAACGTGGTGGCGCTACAGACGTTCAGAGGCTGGCATGACTCCGATCTCCAATGAGGTTGCATTGCTGGGAGCGCGATTACGTGTAATCACTCTTGGTGTAATTAGGTTTGGGATCATCCATATTTGTTATATTGTGTAAGGAGGGAAATGCCTGCTAAGTGTTTTGTTGTACAGCAACAACACAAAAAGGCTAATATTGCACTACATGCGATGTCGATTTTATTTTTGAACAAAAGAAATTTCTAGAAACGTTAAAATCAAAAAATACTACCAAAACAAAATCGCAAAATTTCGAAAGTCTGTCGATTTATTTCAAGTTAAAGTTTTGAATTTTACCGTGAATGATATTAATTTCCGATGTGCATCAATAAATTTGTCGGTAAAATAATTATTGTTTTTGAATTGTTTGAATCGTACGAGTCAAAAATGCATTGAAACCAATTGGGGTTCAGTGATTGCTCAGCCCCTCATCGATCGCAGCGCCGCGCAGTGAGAAAGAACGAACCATTAAGGCGAGCGATTGGCAAAAAGGGAGTTCCACCACTTCTTCCTTCTATACCTACCAGTGAACTGACATAAACCGATGAATTGCCATACGCCCACTAATTATGATTGGTGCAGGTGTTTTGACGGCGGCAGTAGTCGCACCTGATTGGTCAATGATAGAACCACCCATTCTGCTTATGATAACTCGCGGATAACATCAATTGAATTCAAAATGGCGGGTTACTTGTTATGTTTGACGGCTGCAGGTGGTGTTCCTGTATTTACCAGGAAATTTGGCGACATTTCTACGGTGAGATTGAAAAAGAATCTGAAGACAAATTTCCGAAATTTGAATAACTAGCAACAATGACGACTTTTGTCGATTTTTGAAAACGTGAGAATAGTTAAAATTCTTTTTTCTGATTTAAGTGAAATAAATCCCAAAGTGATTTTCTTGACTGGGGAAACATTAATTACTGAAACAATAACTGAAGCAATATTATAATATACTGTATGTAATTTGAAATTCGCGCGTTTTAAATTTATTGTTAACAATTTTCGCAATCAATTCAATTAAATATACATGATAGTTGTTAAATTTCAATTGTGTTAGACAGAAAGAAATACAATTTGTCGCAATACACTTTGAATTCAAAATATTAGGGCTGAATGATCGAATGTACAATTTTAATTTCAATATAGTGTTGTAAAAGAAATTACATTTGTACAAAAAAAATTACCAATTAGGCAACAATTAATTAATCTTTTTGCACTTTAGTTTGTTTCAAAATAAGTTTATTATTCCCCTTGAATTACCCTGTGATTCATACAATGAAATCCAACTTGTTGCAATTCCACTTTCAATAAATAGAATTTGTAATCAAATTCGATGTTATGCTATTGTCTTTTAATTTAATCTAATTTATGGCAGATATATGTAATTTTGCAATAGCTTATTAGTGCTTATATAAACAGATAAAAACATTAATTATATTTATTGGTCATCTGCCTGGAAAAAAGTAAATTGTTTTTATATTGATGATATAAATTATCTATCTCCAACTCCACTTAATTTATTATTTCTTGTAGTAGCATTATTCCTTTTATCATCATTATTATTATATAGTTAAAAACTTTCAGCTTCCTTTTCCACTAATTGGATCTCTAAATGGAGTTCACATGTTTGCATCTTCTCACCAAGTACAAATTTTATCAACAATTAGTGAAAGGGCAAACATTGTTTGGAAGGAATTTCATGACAGGTAACATTACAAAAATATATATAATCGTTATTTTTCCACAATCTAATGTTTTTATTGTGTTTTTTTCAGCATAGTTTTGATTGCAATTCTTGGAAAAGACAATGCAAGCGATGAACATATATTTCTCTTCTTGGAACTTGTGTTTGCAAGTCTTGTGCTGCTCATTGGCCAAGATGCAATTGTAAGATTCAAAAGCGTTGAAAGACTGAAAAAGGACATCAGGGTACAATAGCAGCATATTTTTATAACATATATTTGATGTAGGCTAGAATAAGGACATTTCCAAATACTTTATTTGCTATTAATTCATGAAAATTTAATTTTTTGAATTTCTGTTGCAGTGTTGCTTCCGATTATTGGATTCCTTGTTGTCACACATTGCATCACCTCATAGCCATATTTCTCCTTTTAAAGTAACAACACATGCTTCTGAATGTTTCCTTGTAAATGATCTTAATACTTTGCAGGTAAGAAGAGAAGCTTGCTGACTGAATTTTAATTTATGAATTCAGATTTGGTAATATTAAATAGTGTCGAGACTAAATCCTTCAAACCCTAGTAGATTACCGGCCCTTTAATAGTGAATAACCTTTACTGGTTGATAAGGTTGCCTTGTTTCTAAGTATACATGGTGCAGTTTTCAATCCACTTTATAATTGCATTAAATTCAGTTTTATCAATATTTCCACTTATTTGTTTACTTGATTGTAATTTTTTATCTGCCCAGAATTGTAAGATAAGAATGGTTCTGCTTTATTTAAATATCCGCAACAGCTGAATTGAAATGCTCCATTGTGTATTGATATTAATATGTTTTATAAATTTAAATTTTGGCTAAAAAATTAATACATGAAATTTATTTAATTGTCTTATTTGTTTTCAATCCAGGGCTGTTTAGAACTATTTGTGGAAAGTTCTCTGAGCACATACGGATGCCTGTTAATTGATGGCCAGATTGTTGTCGCAACTAAGAAGTGGTGGTCCTTAGTTGAGCGCGAAAGGGCCCTTTTAGCTGCATTTGTATATTCATGCCCTTGCGCTACAAGCCGCGATATTCCTATATTTCTTCCATGCAGCAGCCCAACAGTACGGATAAAATCAGCCGTTTGCAAATATTAGTTATTTTTACTGGTTAAATAGGGCTTAATCATTGATATTCAGTTAAACATTTGCGCAGGTTCCACACCGACTCTTAACGTTCCAGCTTTGTGCAAAAACCGAAGTTTGTATTTTGTGCGGCACAACACCGAGTTTGAATGCCCTTCAAAATAATGTAATAATATATTAGTTGACATGTGCTATGCAGTTTGGTAAATTGAATAAAAATAAATTCAGAGTTTCTTTTTTTTGCAGGCTATTAAACTTTGGAAAGGTTCCTACGAGGTTCTGAAAACCGCGATTCAATCATTACCAGCTGAATTGCCTAAAGCATGGTGCTCTGAAAGAAGTATTTTAGGGTAGGTTTCAATTAAAATAATCCAGTTTTTTAAATTAATAGAAATGAAGATTCATTCAAATAATATTTGTAAGTATCACACCAATATTTTTGTTGGATTTACAAAGTAACTAGACCAAATATGGAGAAAACATGATTGTAATTTACAAAGTTCTAATTTCATGCAAGATTTTAATCACTGAAATTCTTTTTGCAGGTTGTTTCTTCTAAATACAGTTGATCACAAAAGTATATGTGCTTTTCATCCGCACAATCACGAAGGAAGTCGAGGTGAAATTTAATAACGTATATGTGAAATATTTACTAATGTCAGCTGTTATTTTTTTACATTTATTTCAATTGCTGAAATGTTGAATAGGTAATTGGCCATCCAGAAAAGACAGAGTGAATACCCTGTATAAATTTTACACATCAGTTGTTGGGACATTGTTTCCGATCAGCTGCAACTCGCTAGAATCTCAATTCATCTTTAAGACGGCTACGGAGACTTACATTTATGCACAATCCTTCAAATGCTATGCTGTTAGAGATGAACAGTATCAATTATTTGTATTGTACAACGATTCCATTCCATGTTTTGCTATAAGGTTTGTTCTGTTTTGTTTTTTTTCTTTCTCTCTTTTTATTTCAGAGCATTATTGATAAAAACAATTTTTATATAAGAATATTATTTCCGGAATTTTCATGAAGCAATTTATCTTTCAGGAGTACAACAGTGGATTTGTTCAACTTATTAGTGAAGAAAATATTTCGATGAAATTTCCACAACTTCCCCGATGATGAAATTGGATTTGGATTCTGCAGTAAGTCTTCTATCTTGTTATTGTTGTAAAATACATGTATATTTTTGGTTAACATTTAATGAAATACTTTTATTGTAGCAATTTAAGGAAATGATGTTTTGTACGCCTAAAATAAACTTTATTTTTGTACTGAACATTTTTCAAAATAAGGTGACAAGTTGTGGGTATACTATTTCCTCTGCATTGTTAATGTGGGTGTACATGTAATTTTGAATAATAGTTTACGATCTTTTTCTCCCTTACATTTTCAAAAAATCAATGTAAATTTCATTAAACTAAGTCAAAGTACATATGTACTGTACAATGAAATTTTTTAAACCAAGTTTTAGTCGAATCTTGTTCAATAATGTAGTCAATAAAATTGTTTTAATGTTATCAACATTACTTTTACAGGTAGCTAGTCGCCGACTTACGACCACAATTGGTTCTGACCGAACATGTCATAACTCAATTTGGACGTAAGTCGGACACGTTACATTCCTATAGGAATATGTAGTAGACTGTTCATAATATTTGGTGTTTTCAACAATTCAGTTTCTATCGATTTGACTGAGCATTGGCTAGAAAAGTTGGTCAGCAATTCATCCAGACCTCAATCAACTGAACGGGTTTTTTAGTAGGCAAATCAGTCGACTAAAGACAGACTTCAGTTTGGCTGACTTTCGTCTCAGTCGAAATTTTGTCAACTGAAATTTGTAGTTGGTAAACCAGCTCAGCTGGGTTCCAGTCATGACGTCACACGTTCAGTCGACTCTGACCGACTGGATGAATTGCCGAAAACGCCCATTGTAAGTACAGTAGAGTCTCGCTTATCCGGCCTCCGTTTTATCCAGTGGCCCTTAAATTTTAAATTTAAATAAAAAAAACAAACAGAAAAACCGAAAACAGTCGTAAACCGTCGTCCGTCTGGCACTTGTCTACTTGCGTGGGTGATTAGGGGTATTTCGGAAATAGAACGCGTTCTAGGAAATGAAGGAGCAAGAAGCGCTTCATTTTCCAATAATCCCTTCCCACGACTAAATATTTTTCATGTGTTT
The DNA here is from genome assembly GCA_023279145.1 of Glomeris maerens. Lineage (NCBI taxonomy): Eukaryota > Metazoa > Arthropoda > Diplopoda > Glomerida > Glomeridae > Glomeris > Glomeris maerens. Next base: position 9,784 of record WWPM01022200.1, read on the forward strand.
AACTTTTTATTTGTATTTTATTTGAAGTACCGTAAATCCTCTATTAAACGCCTAGGCGGCTATTTGAATTTACAGAACATTGCCCATGTGTTTGCTATGAGAGCGGCGTTTATTTGAGATAGGCGCTTATTAGAGGATTTACGGTACATATACAACATGTGCAATATGTACATTATTGTCAATGCAGTACCTACACCCTGTGCCATATTTTGGTGGTAAATTTGTAAGATTAAACGTAGTTTGGCGTTTACAAGGGTTTTTCTCAATTGCTCCCTATTATGTCATCTGCTTATCCAGCAGCCCTGTCCGCCCGTTTATGCCGGATAAGCAAGACTCTACGGTATACGTGGTCTGAGTGGTGGGTGGGGCGGTCTTAAAGTCGAACGGTCATATGTTGCATAGGTCGTAAGTCGATGACTACCTTTAATTCTATTGGCTTCATAGAATTTATTTGTAAGTTTCAACGAAATTACTTAACTGCAAATGCGTATTTTTCCTTTTATAGGATTGATATGTGGGGTTAACTAATATTTTAGTTAAATTTTTAAATTACGTCCTTCCTATAATTAGGTTTATTTTGGAGCAACAGATGTTTCGGCTCATTTTAGACGCCATCATTATATCAGATGTCAATTGTTTTTCTCATAAAGACATTGAAGCTCTATTACCCAAAGTACCGCAATGATGATTCATATAGTCGAAACATACAAACTCACTGTCTGTTGCAGGTACAGAGTGAGAAAAGGGTTTCTTTACTTATTGAACTCTAACATTCCCTTTTTTTGAACAAATAATATAATCTATCCACGACACTGTCTAAGCCTTTAAAAATATATCAAAAACTCACTAATAATACTACTTGTTGGTTAGAATTTTATTATCAAGTAATGTGCCAATATACAGTTTAACTCTTTCTATACCAGTATAATTCAATTGTTATCGGAGGATCTCACAAAATGTTTGTCCCGATTTAGTTTTTGTTTCCAATCTACGAAGTCCCCCTCTTGGCTTTCCATTGGCATTAACAGCGGAGTTCTTGGTTGAATTATATCACGCTTGGTTAACGGCAAACACTGTGTAATGTTACTGAGAATATTTTCAAGTGTCCAGTGTTTGCGGAGCAGTGCCAAATCCACGTCGAAGTAACCGAATCGTACTTTCCGGATGCCGGAGCAGACGGCTGTACTTTTCATCGCGAGACCGATGTCATTAACTAAGCTCATTAAATACTGCTCACTCTCATTGATGCAGTTTATTTCTGCAATGTAAATAATTGATCCAATTAATTATACAATTGCATAATTCAAGAGAAGAAACACTATTACCTAAAGTAAACATTGGTTTGTTGTAACGTATGCATTTGATGCTGTAAATCAACGGCTGCGAATCACTCGCGGGTCTGATGGGTCCTTTAGATGCAAGGTCATAAGCTTCTTTGCTGTGAGGATCCAGTCCAGCATAACTGTATAGATCACAAATTATCTATTAGAAAAGATTTTTTAGACTTTGCTATGGAAATTACAGCACCTGAACATTAATTTCTGGTGCGCCATTTGCATTGCAGCCAATTGTCTCTCTAATCCATGCAAAGTTATGTGATCTAAACCAAGAATCCATTCATTTCTTTCATAAATATAACTCAATTAACTCACTGATGCCTATTACAATTGCTCATTAATACCGTATGTAGTTTTCTCAAGAATTTTCCCTCTTTCGTGAAAAGTATTTGTGCCGATACCAAATTTGCCGGTTATCTGATACACCTTTAAATTATTGAAAATTAAGTAGTAATGCTAATAAGAATTCCCACACATAATAACAAGTGCAATAAATGTCTCCCTCACTCGCAACATGTTGGCCTTCCGAAGTTTGAATGACAACCGCACACCGTCATTGATCCCGATAACTGAAATTTCCAAGTACATGTGTAATACATGAATACAAAAAATATGTGCAACATTAAATAATGGCATTTAAATACCACACACTCCTGAAGTGAATTTGCCAGGGCTTAGTGCCCATGCAGCGTGAATATCTTCCGGTTGGTACCTTGGACCAACAACCAAAGGGTTATCCGCAAAGCTGGGCTCGTTTGACACAGACAACTGCAAACCATTTTGGCCTGTGTTGCCTTCAATTCTCACCAATCCTTTTGGTGGACGACATTCCAACTCATTTAAATCTGAAATGTGTAACAAGTTTCCTCATGCAATAATTCGTTATGGTTATTTGCCATATAAACTGTGTTCCAAAAACAAAGGGTCACGTTTTTCAGGGTGGCCACAGACAGGGAAAACATGGAAAACAGGGAAAAGTCAGGGAATTTAAAGTGGTCAGGGAAAACAGGGAAATGTCAGGGAATTTTGAAGGCAGTCAGGGAAATTTTTGAAATACTACAGTTAAAACTCATTATAACATGTGCCCCGATAAAATTAGTTTTAAAAGTGAGTGCTAGGTTGGTAGTTCCTTTTAAGCGTTAAATTTTTGGTACGAAAACGTGTTAAGTTTTGACTGAAAAGAGGTGGGTGTGCCTAATACTAAATTTTTATAAGATAAAACAACTGAAAAATTTGGTTATATTGTCTCAATATTATGCATATAGATTTTTAAGTGCACGTCACCGAGAATTCAGGTAACTGTTGCCAATGTACAGAGCCAATAGCCCTAAAGCACCTTTTTATTATTGGTCACAGCCACCAAAGTCAATAGCTTAATTTGACTAAATCGAAGATCGTTAATTCAATGCTAATTTATAGAGGAATTTTGTGTTTTATTAAAATATGATTTGATGTGAAAAATTATTAATAGAAGAAATTTTCTGAGTTTTGCTGTACTATTTTGTGCTGTATTTTAAAGAATTAAGATGCGTTTGCAGTGCTATTGAACACATTTTAACAGCTGTAAAAATTGTGAAATGTAACCAGCAAATATAGGAAGCAAATTTGTCAAAATAAAGATTGTTATTTTTTCAACAAATGAAACTTAAACAGGTAGGGATAACTGAAAACTGGTCAGGGAAAACAGGGAAAAGTCAGGGAATTTCATATGCAAATTTCTGTGGCCACCCTGTTTTTATTTGTCAATAACTTTGCAAAAACTTATAGAAATTCACCAAATTCGGTATCAATGTACCTGAGTATATTTGACATATTCGTTCAAAACTTCAGCTCAATTGATGAATAAACATGCCTGCTGCGTGACGTAATATTAATGACATAGGAAAAGTTCACGACCACAGTGGAGCACCATCTGCACGCGCCATTAGGTGTACTTGTATAATAGTTGCAGCGTTACGATCAAAAGTCTGTTCTTCACTGCATGTTGCTTACATTTGGAAGACAGCATTTTAACTAAAAATTTGCACGAAGACAAACGTTATGGTGCATGAAATTTGCACAGGGATTTCTGCACAAAGGGTGACAACTTCTCACCGTCCGCAAGCTGAATTCTTAAATTAAATCGCCAATGATATTATTGAATTAAAGATTTATTAATAAAGTACACGACACTTGCTATAATTTTGCATTGAATTAACTTGGGCAACTAGGCAATCTGAAACTATTAAACTTCGGAAGCGTTGAATAACATGATTGTATTGCAGTCTTCGCACAATGAATACGACATCACACAACCGGTGTGTTTACTAATAGAATGAGCTGATATTTTGTTCTAAGATGTCAAATATACTCAGGTATATTGTGACCAAATTTTGTGAATTTCTATTAAGTTTTCGAAAAGTTATTGATAAATAAAAATGTGGCCCTTTTTTGGGACAGTGTAGCGCAGCTTCCATTTTAGATGTCAAACACGCTCTTATGTGATGTTTAAAGTAGGAAAATGACACATAAATATGTAATTTGGTGTACATGCTTCTATCAAAATTTGAGTTCATTACTGTGGGTTAGTTTTTAAGCACAGAATTGGCCTGAACGCCACAGGCTATAAGCGCGCCACCTAGCAGCAATTGTCCCTTCTAAACGTACATTTATAATGGACACTGACGCTCGTAATTTTAATACCAGTATTTACAAACGATTTTCACCTCGACAGAGATTTCCAATGATAGTTTTTCGTAGCTGGTTTGTATTAATACCTTCTGGCTTATAAACGCAGAAAACTCCGTTTAGAAGTCGCCATACATCAGGCGCATTACGAATTGCAACTTTCATCGTGATGAAAACGATTCATTGGTTTTGTTTTCTACTCAACAGAAGACATAGATATCTCGCCCTAATCGTGCATAACAATGCGCATAAAAGAGCGAAACAGAACCACGTGCTGAAACCCGAAATATTCGATAATCAACAGATGAAGTTTTGCTTGCTGTCAATGGCGTAATGCATAATAGCTAATAGTTAGGGACAGTGGCCATCATTCAACACGGGTCATAAAACCGCAACGCCACGATACGCGAGATACCGTGGCCTGCGTACCGAAGTTGATACCCTCGCACACAGGCTCCCGAAAATATCAAAAACATTCTAACACAAAACTTTTGAAATATTGAGAAAAGCAAGCAAGAAAATACACCGTTCGATTCAGAAAAAAAGCTGAATCGAACTGCATAGGTCGTGGCAGTGTTTTTCTCAATATTAGGAGAGTTATTGAATTTTAACTGGAAATACGGTTTTAATTTACTTGCTAATTAGGTATTGCGAAATTTTAGCCACGAATATAATGCGGGTTTTTTTCTTGCGTCGTTGCGAATATTTAAAGAATTACAGGTGTTTGCACGTATCTGTTATTAATTACCGGTACTGTTTCAACCTAATGGAACATTCGTAATGAATTACCCCTGATTAGCTAATTTTGTACTATTGCATTTAACGTAGCAGAACATTCGTAATGAATTACCCCTGGTTTCCTAATTTTCTACCATTTAATTTAACTTAACCGAACATTCGTCATTAATTACCCCTACAGTTTCACTAATCGGTTCTCGTTTCGGGGCCAGTTCGATTGAGGTGCCAAGGCATGCGATGTAGGCGCGCGGGTTCGAGGCTGGGTTGAAAACCTAACCAAACCATAGCAGCGCTTCGCGCTGCTTGGGGGGGGGGGGGGGGCTCTGTCTCCCCCCCCAAACCCCCTGGCCTCGCTTCGCTCAGGGAAACCTAACTCCTGAAGTGAGAATGGAGATGGGCGGCGAGCTTTAGCCTCGAACCCACGCGCCGACGTCACATGCCTTGGCACCTCAATCGAGCTATACCCCTCGTGGCTCCCATGCGGCCTGCGTGCGAGGCTTCACAGCGTACTGTATTGTCGGTATTTACGCCACGGAATGCCATCGGCGTATACCTTAGTTCGGTACGTAGGCCACGGTATTCCTCGTACCGTGGCGTTGCGGTTTAGCATGATCCTTCAACACCGCCATATTTTCCCTAAAGGCATCCAATGGCGTCACATGCATAATGAGAGTGTCCAACACCTCCATGTTACCCTTAACTCTGCCTATGTTCCAAGCTTATTAGTTGTGGCGGAGGATTTTTATATACGTAATTTAAACTACTAAACTTGCTAAGTGCACTTATGAATATAATCAATATCAATTCATAATAAATACACAAATTGTGATTGGGGTTGTGTACATGCATGCACGGAGTTGGAGGAAACACGGCAGAACCAATGCTCGTCAGGCACGTAGTTGGCCACTTGCCTACCGTGCCTACAACCACAACGAAGACTACACATAGAGATAGAGACGAACAGACCACAGCGGCACCGCTGTTTGGAATCTGGAAACACAAGGTTCCGAAAACTTATTCATCCGACGACCATCTGTAACTTGTTGACCCCAAAGTTCAAAAACTTGGCAAGTTGATTATAATATAATAATATTTAGTAGAAACTTAGTGATCAAGATGTCAGCTAATAATTGATGACATGAGGGCTGTGTCATTCGTGGACAGATTGGAATTCGAATTCGAAGGAAATGTATTCAAATCAGGAGTTGTTATTGGAGATGTGGACAACGATGGGGTATATAACTACGTTGTTGATAATCATTATTCTATAAATAACTCATACAATTATGAATATATTTCAGGATAACGAACTCGTTGTTGGTAATGTGAACGGTGATATTGGCATTTTCAAAGGTTCTTCTTTGAAGCCATGGGCTTCTGCTCGTGTTACAGGAATGGTATATTAACAATTATTAATTCTCTCTTTAATTTCATTTGATACAAATATGACTGCAATAATACCTCAGATGAACTGTAGATCTGAAATGTATTCTTCATAATATTGCAGTTTTTACAGCTGTTCTGTTTACACAAAAACTGACATGGTTGTGTCATTTTAAATTGTACTTTGAATTTCAAAACTAGTGTGAAAATTTTTAAACTGTAGTTTGTATTTAAATTACAGTTATTCGTCGATAACTGATATATTTTGAATGAAATGTTGCAGTCTTTGGACCCTTATATTATATATTTTAAATTGGTAAATTTAAAATAAAATTGATTGAGTTCGTTTTCTGAAAAAAAACAGGTGACTACACTTGTGATTGGCAACATCATGAACCAGGGACGTGTAAGTTCAAACTGCACACTCTTGTCTGTTTTAATTAATTGTTGCAGTGCAATATTAGTAATAAATTAGACGGCAACTGTCTTATTATTTCCACTCTTGAATATATAACAACATTAATCCCATGTGTTTATTATACGACCCAAACCTTTAAAAAATTACACACTGCAATTCAATGTCTTAATGATAACGATGTATTATTTTAGAATTACCTGGTATCATTAACTGGAGAAGGATGGTGTACCATTTTCATGCTTAACAAAGGAGATAACCAGGTATGTATTTAATAATTAATAAATGCGATAAACATTTAGATTTATGGGACTGCTGTTCCTTCGATTCTGGATCTAATTGTATTTGATCAACGAAGTTAGAAATATACAATTTGACTTTTATATTTGCAAAAGCATTCATATATAGTATTAGGTAATTGATTATTACGTATTCATTTACTAATCGATGCTCTGTTGTAGGATGATGGTCAGAAACTGAAGCCGTTGCACACGCAACGTTTAATGGCCAATGCTAAGATGGCATTGCTTTCTGATGTTGGTAAATTAAAAATGCTGAAATATATTCCCACATTTTGTATAGCCATATTATAGAAGTATGAATGAAAAAACTTTCTTATTTATTGCAGATGGTGATGGCCTTATCGAGCTGATCATTGGAATGACTGATCGAGTTGTGAGGTCGTACAAATGGATGAAGTTGCCGCAAGTAAATTGTAAATAGTTATGTAGTGGTGTTGTCTAAAATTGGAGATGAATTTGAAGATGACACAGCATTTATGTTTAAAAATGTCAAATTTGCACCAAATATTGTCATGTTCAACCTATTATTAGTTTGCTAACACCAAGTCAGGAGGAAAGTTGGTTGCTCAAAACAAGTGGGAGTTTGCTAATCAAGTAAATAGAGTTGTAATACATCTTGGCTTAGAGGTGAACAGGGAACACTTTGTAATGATTTCCATTGTCAAAATTTCAGCTAATTATTGTTGACATCATACCGTAGTTTCAGGAATTGTTACAAACCGCATTAGTTCACCTTTTAATTTCATTCTTTTTCTTGTAGATGCAAGCTGTTAATACACTAATCTGAATTATCTGGTTAATGTTTAGCTGGGAAATGTGACCCTAAATAAAAACCATCACGGTGATGGGAACTCGTGCCTGATGATTGCACAACCTGGAGGAACATATGTACAGTTAAATTGTTATCCTGGAGTAAACTGGCAACAATCCGAAGGTGGCGCTAGGTTAGCTACTGTGTAATTTAAACGACCAGAAAAGTGAGAAATTTTATAAAATATGCCTTTAGAATTTGTCATCTCTCCAAATAAATAATTGAGCAATTCTTAAGTTATCTTTGCTGTAATTTATCAGTAATCACACTTTTTAAAGGAGAAATGCAGAGGTTTCGCTTCAGGTTAAGTGCTATGTCAAATTATAGATAACTATACTTAAGCTACTGATAAAACACCAGGTCCATCCGAAGTAATTCATTTTTCTCTACAAAGAAATCTTAATACCTAATTACTGATAGAACGCCAAAATAAACGTGAATGATTCCCTTGACTACATTTTCGTTGCGAACATGCACATACTGAATATGACTACAGTTTGCCCCCATACTTTCACACTATGACGTCAAAATGTGAATAATGTTTCCGCCCATGCAAAAACAACATGGACGCTAAACTTTGCCGTTAAAATCCAATAATACAGCCTTTTCAGCGTATCTAGGTTAACAAAGCAGAATATATTGAAGACACATGCATTTGATACCTAAACTTAATGGAATACTCACTTTGATTTAGATGTCGAAAACCTCTGAATTTATCCTTTAAAGATTCTCCCAATGAAATCATACTGTGAGTATACATACATTAGTCGAGTTCGGCCAATCGGTGCAACTCATTCCAAAACAAACAGTTTTTATTTTGTTTTATGTGTTTTTACTTTTTAGCTGCAAGTTGTATACCTAACCAAAATGTTTAAAGACTTAATAGACATAAAAAAATTACCCTATATAAAAAACGCGTTCCTTGTTTTGACAGTATCCAAATTGCTGTTACATCAAAATGCCCCTGACTTAGAAGGAGAAAAAATCTCTACTGCTCCAATTTTCACTGTAGTATTATTTTAATGTTCTAGTATAATTTCATGTGAATAATTTCAGAGAACCATTAGAATATCATCCTCTATCATCGACAAAAATGAGGAATCCAAATGTGTCAACTGAGATTGTTGGCAACATTAGACGGAGTGATGGGGATTTGACTAAACCAAACCTTTACGCAATTGCAACATTAGATGGTATTTCGGCAAATATATTTATAGCAAAAATTGTTTCTTTAGAAAGACAAACCTTGGCAACAGTACGCCGATTGTTGAGTGTGTATGTAAACTATGAATGTTTTGATATAGGAACCTTGATGTTGTTGGAAAAAGAACAAATATTGTGGTCTATTCAAGTTGATCATCAGTTGTTTGTGCTCACCAAATTAAATATAACTGTAGGTTTAGATTTGAAAAGCTTGCTAATAGGTGTATTTCAGAGTAATCAATTGTGCATATGATTTCTTGGGAAATTCAGGGTGGTCCAGGTGAAGAAGTTGTAGCATGTTCTTGGGATGGTCAGACATACATCATTAACCAAGACCAACAATCTCTACGGTTTCAGTTTGAAGAAGCCGTGTGCACATTTGTGGCCGGTAAAATGCGCCAAAATTGTTATTTTCACTAAATTAGAATTTTCTTCAAAATATTTACGTTTTGTTTGATTTTTCAGATGAGTATGCCATTAATCCTGGCAAAAATGTGCCGTGTTTGGTGTATGCAACTTTCAATAAGCGAATTTATCTGTATTTTAACATCCGCGTTGAACAGATCTCAACATTGAGTTTGTTCAATGTAAGGGATGAAAAGAAATTAGGTTCTATTAAGGCCTATTTGAAAAATGATGGTAAATGTGACATTTTAATGTAAGAGAAACAAAAAACTATGTACATGCAAATTTCACAAACATGCAAATACTTCATCTAGTTTCAGATAAAAAGCAATTGCAGTTGTTCCATAACTGGATGCTGTATGGATTTTATCCAAATTCAACATAATAAAATGCCGGGATAACAATTTAAACAGTTGTGAATAAAATTATGCGGGTAAGTGATGCACAGTTTAATTATTTACTGATGGACAAAGCATGATTGCCAATCAAGAAATAAGTAAAAACAAATGAACATAGTACAGTATTACGCACTACCGTTGTTGATGACGTGCAATTTTGTTTATCACATTTCAACATGATTTCATTGGCTTTTATTATTCTTGAATATTTAATAACTTTTTATGATTCTAATGTTTTAGGTTGTATAAGATGCACTTGACTCATTGAAATTTATAAACAAAAAACAAAAAAACAACTTATTGAGTGAAATTGAACAGATGCATGAAATTATGTGGCAACATGCACATAAAATCCATAAATAAGTGTTATAAACACATTACATTCATGCGTATACATGAGTTCTGGATATTTCCCACTTTTGACATTTATTTTGTTAAGAATACATAGTTTTGCCATATGGTTAGGCTTTCAAATTTTGGGCAATTAGGGAGAACCTATTTCAACTGGAGTATCGGTAATTTTTATATGATGTATGCCAAGAAATACAGCTTTTAAATCAAATAATTCTTTTTGAATCGCCCTGTATATTTCAAATTCTTTGACCCATTTAATATTTTTGCATTAATGCAACCAATCACAATCTGATTTTAATGTGTAAAATTATTAATTAAGCTTCTACGCATTTAGAAATATATACCTCAGCTTTCTATATGCGAAAACAGAAGTTTTTGTACCAAAAATACTTCAGTTGCAATGTCTGTTCTTGGAACAGCAGTTCTGTGTCAATGAACGCCAGTTATTACAATTGCAGTATCGTGAACTGCAGTATTGAAAACTCCCGTATTTTTAAGAGCATTTATATAGTACTGCAGTCCATAAGATTGAGATACTACTGCAGTTAAAGCGTTTAGTATAAAATTTTTAACTAAGGAAGAATACAGGTTGATGCAAAAAGAGAAACGGATCAGTGAATGCGTAATCCATTTTGTTTGTAATATATTAGGTCCTTGAATTTGTTGTTTAATCTACAAATTTGAGGAACAGTTCCAACAGCAAAGAAATGAAATCAATCAGAATTATATATGTTAGTGTTCACTGTGCATTTTGGTAAACATTTTGCCCAACACTTGTTGCATGACATGCTGCGCGGAGCTGCGGCGGCGTCTTTGCGCGGTGGATGATTTTATTCGAACAAGGTCTCTGTGCAATGTCCAGAAGGCTTCGTAAACATGATGGTCTCCATCAGATGCTGAACATTCTAAGAAGCCACATCCTAATTTAGAAGCCAGAGCTTCTCCTTCGCTGAAGCACACCTGGCGTTCATGGTTAAGGTCGCATTTGTTTCCTGCCACAGTGCACACAAAATGTGTGCTTTTTTTGGCTGCAACAATCTTCTGGTGCAGCTTGGTGACTTGGTTGAAGCTCAACCTGTCTGTGATGCTGTACACAATCAGAAAACCTTCACCCCAGCAAAGATTCCCAACTTGGTAGTTTGAGTCACCCTTCAAAAAACAACCAATTTCCAATTTGGTTCCAGTATACTGTATATGTATACATGCCGACAAAGTAAGTAGCTAAGTCTTAAAGGTGAACTGACAAGCTTTTCTAAGGTACCCTGAAAATTAAACTGAAGAACAATCACCAAAAAATAAAACTACAATTCATTGGAAATTTTTTTTAAAAAATTATTACCCAAGATATTATAAAGTTAAGGTTATGAATTCTGAAGGGATGACGTCACTCCTTCTTCTATGATGTGTTGCTGTAAAGGAAGGGGAACAAATGCTAGCAGGGGTCATCTTTAATTGTCGCAGGTGCAGTTGAAAAGGGCTAAAGGGATGGCTGGTCTTCCCTACTTAGCTCATTTGACGTTTGAAATGACCAGCAAATGACCACATGTTAAAAGTATAGGAAAATAGGAAGACATAAACTGTAATATCTTGAAGAATAATTTTTTTTTAAAAATTTCCAACGAGTTGTAGTTTTATTTTTTGGCAATTGTTCTTCAGTTTAATTTTCAGGGTACCTTAGAAAAGCTTGTCAGTTCACCTTTAAAATTAATGAATAGCACACTGAACCCCAAAAACAATTTTACAAAATTCTTTGGCAAAAAACATTCTAGTGGCATTGCTTTTTTGTGCGGAACGACACTTCACTCGCATTATTTACCATCTGGTCCTTCTCAGACTTATATTATAAGACGTAATGTATCGAAAGTCTAAACGAAGGTGTGGCTTACAGATTCACCTGCAATGCTTAGCCGTTAACAAAATACCTTGCCAGTTCACTTGTAAAATACGAGGGCAAGCCGTGCAGTAAAGGTTTTGTATTTATTTTTAGAAATACAAAGAAACGTTTATTTTCAAAAATGCTTTCATCAAATGAAAGCTCTTTTTCTACATACTAATTGCCATTTTGTTCGATGCATTTTTGCAGTCGCTGTGGCAGTTTTCTAATGCCCATATCATACCTCATCTTTCATCGGATAAGTGTTAATTCTTTCAAATTAGGAGACAGGTGGTAGTAACATGCACCTTCCGATATTTCAATTTTTCAGTCAAAATCTTATGAATGGTGCTTCGGGAAACCTCAGGAATCAATGCTGAGTTCATCCAGGGTGATCCCCCGATCTGCACGCATGATTTGTTGAACCTGCAACTGTCTTGTCTGAAATTGCCGGTCTTCCGCTTCTTTTTTCATCGTGAATTTCAGTACGACCAGCTGCAAACTGCCTACACCATTTGCGGACGTTTTTGACATCCATGCACGACTCGCCATACACTTATGCCAATTGACGATGAATTTCTATTGGTTCAATTCCGTTTGCGTTCAAAAACCGAATAACTGCATGAACTTCGAACTTGGAAGCAGCGCTAAGCAAGGGATCCATTACGATTATGCCTACAAACTGCTGCCAAGACCACGGACACCGTGCCAAGACTAAATCTAAATGTCCCAGTGAGGTGCGTAATAATGGCGCCGAAGTGGTGCCAGACACGAAGGCGGGGGGGGGGGGGGGTCAAGCATTGACCAGAGGGGACAAACTCATATGACATGTTCACACAAAAACTGTCACTACGCCCACAAAAATGCATCAACCGAAATTGCAATTATGCAGAAAAATAGTTGGACGTTCTAGCTTTAAAATGACAAACATTTCTTTGCATTTCTAAAAAAAAATGACCTTACTTTAAAGGTGACCTGACAAAGTTTTGTAACATACCCTGAAAATGACACTGTAGAACAATCACCACAAAATAAGGAAACTACTTTTTGAATTTTCTTCAATAAAATTATTTTATGAGATATTTGGAGACAAAGTGGAGTAAAGAGTGAAATGTTTGCACTTTCGCAGTTGAGTTGATGACGTCACTCAATGACGTCGACTCCAAATATTGAAAGCCTAATTGTTCAAACCAGTTTCTGGTTGTAATAACCACCTGGGGCATTTCCACAGCACAGGTGCACGATCCGCCATTTTCCCTCGCTATTGTTTGGGCCTTTTGGGCATCTGTACATGTAGAAATTTGACAATCAACAGGTGAATTTCCCTATCTACACCTGTTCATTGTCACTCCACTGTAGCAGATTCAACTGCTCACAGTTTGAAAATGGCTACACAGAAAAATCTGAAAATTTGCAGGAAGGTTCCACATTATGTGGTACATATTTCCTTCAAATTTCATAAAAATTAAAAATGTCGAAAATTGCCATGTCAGGTCACCTTTAAGGATTGCCTTTACTGTATACAGTGAAACCTCGATAATCCGTCAGGTATGGGGCCGCCATCAGCCTGACGGATAATCAAAAAGAGGGAAAACCAAGATGCTGCCCAAAAGTAAATTTCTATAGAAATTAATGCAATAATGAAGTACAATACGATTTGATTTTGTTTTAATTTAAGAAAGAATTGAAACGTACGTGATTGTTTTAGAATAGAATTAACATGTTAGCGTATAAAATTCGGTCAATTTTGTAAACTGCTGACAAGCAAGATTATTGGCTATAAATACAGTAATGTACCAGGAAATAAAAAAATAAAAACTGTGACTGTTATACTGAGGTGACGGGTATCGAGGTTCCACTTTACGCCTGTTTATTCGCGTGGATATAATTTTCGGGATCTTTACGAGGTTCCAAAAATTGCAAATTTTCACGCAAACAATTAATCTTTGAAAAAATGTCACATATTGTACGGCAACAACAGTAAAAATCCATATTTTTACGATTCAGAATAGCAAAAGACTTCTATAATGCAGGTGATTTTAAGTTGCTGAGTAGATATTTCCAGTAAAACTTCAAAAACTCAGTTTATCGTCCTTCAAAACATAAAATTACTACTGTATCAATATTGCTACAAATGCAAAATCGAGAACATTTCTGCTCGCGAAATTAATTTACTTACTAACACTAAATTCTCGAAAATTAATGCTCACAAAATTTAAGACTTATACAGTATACAGTTGTAATGGGCTCTTAATGTAGATATAAAATATATACTGGACTCTTCATAAACCTGTCCAGCTGTGTCCAAGATATCCAAACTGGCATTGTCATCATCAATGGTCCCATGATAACGATAAATCCGTTCTGGAAAATTTATATAAAACATTTATGCTATTTAAACCTTCCATATAAATTCTACAAAATTATATTGTTGCAGCAGTGACAAGGTCAGCCACAAAACATATTCCAAATACTACGTAAAAGAAATGACATTTTAAACTAATTTACTTTCAAGTATTTATTAAGCAATATAGGCTTATCTATATTATATGTATATTATTGATGTGTGAATTAGAATTTTATATAAAATGCAATTTTTTTTACAGAAGTAAGTGAAGAAATAAATACTTGCCTAATGTTGGATCATACTCCCATATGAATCTTCCAGTGAGGAATCTTACAACAAGAGCTGCAAAATATAAAATAAAATAAAAGATAAATTATTGTTTATTTTCTGCCTAAATTAATTGCACATTAAATGTTAAAGGAAGGCAGGTACGCAGTACTTGCTTTGAAAACAGAATAACCAAAATTTGCATGTGTTTTCATTAATGTGAGAAATATTATCTTTACCTGACAGTAGTTTACACTGTTCAGTTTATTTTGCAATAATCATTCACATGTGTTTTCTTTGCACTGATAAACGTAAACAGTTCCTGGAAAATTTTGCAACTTGCAATATTTATATGCGCACAGATTACGTTTCTTTATTATCTACTGTGATGCCAAATTTGAGCGACATTGGCTTTTCTGAATACTCTTCCAGTGACTGATACCAAGATACTTATAAATTTGCGAGATTTAATGGTAGGCTTACTGCATATATTTTTTTCTTTTCCTTGCCTGTCAATTATAACCCATGATGTCACAGTATGTTCATGTAACGTAAAGTTCAAAATGATTATGGTTGTGATTCAGATCTCTGGACTTTGATACCTTGACATGACGTGGATAAGATTATGAGGGAAATACTTAAGTATGAAAAAAAATCTGCTCATTGCGTGATAACCGTTTGTGTGAAATGGCAGATGATAGAGTTGTGTCCTATGTGGACGCTTATGTGGCTGCCAAACTACAACCTGGCCACACATGGCGTTCAATTGGATTGGAAGCAGGACTGACTTCGCAGGAATTGTCCACAATCCGGAGAAACACACCTGAATCCTTCTATGTTTTTGCCACCATCCTCGCTTGGACCAATAAAATTGAACACCTAACAGTTTCCACGTTAATTACAGCTTTGAACAAATTGAGGCAAACTCAAACTTATCTCTCATATGATGACTTGGACCGTTCTTTGTCTGTCATCCCGGAAAAACGATGGCGAATGTTAGGAAAGCACTTTGGAGCTTCAGACGATGAACTGGACAAAATCGGCTCAACTTTTGATCGTGATTGTCAGAAGTTGGTGTTGGCAGTTCTAATCGATTGGCATGTAAACCGAACAGAAGACTGCACTTTGGAAAACTTGTTTGCGGCTGTTCGCAAATTGGGAGGTTATGACGGACTGTGGGATGCGAATGATTCCCCAACGTTGACGTCATTGGAATTATGGCAGGCCTACCAAGAAATTCAACTGTTAGATGCAGAAGATGCTAGTGTTCGATTCGGTATTGATGCAGCTGATCTGGAACAACGTTTGCAACATCTGCAAGTTGACAGGGAATTTCACTGCTTGGCCGTTTTTGACGAGTGGCGAGTGCGGAAGCCACAAGAATGTAAATTGGCAACCCTGTTTGGGATTTTGTGTGATTTGGGACGAGTGCAAGAGGCTTCCAACGTTTACGAACGCATTCGAGAGTCTCGTTGGGTGAAGACGGTTGATACTAAGATCATCCCCAAAGGAGATCTCCGCCGAGTGCTGGACTCTGTGCCCGTGAAGCACTGGCACCATTTTGGCCGAGAGTTGGGACTGCCAACCATTCATTTGTTCGAAATACAAAAGGATGCTGGTTCAGAAGTCATAATAGAGATTATTCGCGTTTGGATGAAGATGCCTCGCATTGGATCAAGATTCTTGGCATTCAAGCGTGCAGTGGATAAGTCGGGAGGAGTTCTATTCGAAGGGGATAATGAGGTCGTGTACGAGAATATGATGATTCAGGACATAAACGATGAAGATTTTAGCGATGAGTATGATTATTATATGGTAGACTAGCATTAGGAGCTTAGTCCAGCGTAGTTTATATAAGCTTGTGCATATATCTCCCGCAGTTACATCACACTAGATGCATTGCGGCTTACTGAAAGCGGTGTTAAGTTTGTATAATTTCACCCAAGTAGTATAGAATGAAACTTGCATTTGGATTCAAATATTGTTAAAGATCATAAACTATTATCTTAGGTACCTCAATAAAAAAATATGCGACACTGCAGGGTCGTGCGAGACAGTGTACATTGCCAGTGACAGCAGCTCGCAAGAGCAAATATACTCAGAAATAATTCTTAGTGAGATACAACAAGGCTCTGATCACCCAAGGTTGCCAGGTTTGCTCTTCGGATTACAATTTGTATTTTCTAATCAAATGCGGTTCATTTTAAAAGTTAAATCTGCACATCAATCTTATATTTGGGCAAATATTTCAGGTGATCGCGACAGATGTGACGTTATTAGGTCGAAATATTTCCACAAGGAAGAGGAAGATTATTTCCTTCAGCACCTCCAAATTGGGTATATTGTAACGGCAAAGAGACCCAGAAATTCTCCACTTAAAAAGGCATGGAAAACGAAAGCTGTTGTTGTCAAAATGATAAGTCACTGTGTGACTGTAGCCTGCTTGGACATGAGAACGAAAAATAATACACTGATTCCCTTGGAAACTTTTTGGACAATGGACTCCATGATTAGGATAGACAATGCTCACGACGAGCATATGCCCACTTGGCCAACGAGAGAGATTATAAAACGTGCGACCGAATACGAATCGTTCGGCGTCAATGCCAAATCATGTGATGAGTTTGTCAAATGGTGCCGTTATGATGGTGTTTATCTTCCTGTAGACTGGAAGAAAGTAATGGGTGCTGTCGCCAAGAAACTATACTATGCAATCTGAACCACCTAACCCTGTACCCCAGATATCTATACGTATGCTAGCTGCTAGTAGATTAGTGGTCGGCAAACAACGGGTAGATTACACAAAATATGGGTACAAGTAAAATTATTGGTGGTAACGAGGGCTCAATAAACATAAATTAAATCTTTTCAGTTAATTTAGGAGAACTCATTTTCACTCAATGTAGGTTCCAAGACCTAATACCTCGAAGCTCTACAATCCGGACGCTCATCTGGCCAGACTTTTTGTCCAGGTAATAGAGGGATCCGGATTGCAGAAATCCCTCTGTAATCCGGATGAATCAAACTTTATCTGGTAGTAAATTTATTTATGAACTTTATTTGTGCACTGTAACATTATTAAATTACCTACAACAACCTGAGAGGTCATAAACTTCATGTGTCATTTCCAAAGCCTGAAAATTCTGTTATTATGGTTTGCCACACCACAGATTTCTCCCTACATAAAAAGTTTTCCGAAGACGTTAGCTGGATTACGGACGTGTTATAAGTACATATGTTACTTGCTGGCGAATTAGGTCCGATATGCGGGTTATGGAGGGACCGGATTCAGAGGTCATCCTCTGTGTTAATCGATAGGAGCAATTCCCGGCCAAAAATATTTGTCCGGAATATGGAGGGGATACAGATTACAGAGGTTCGAGTGTAACACATCTTGTGAGCACGACTCGAGTTTTGGCTCATTCTCAGCGCCTCATCAGATGTCAGAACTTATTAATTAATTTTCACTATTATTTTTTATCACATTGAGTGAAAAGGAGTTTTCCTAAATTAACTGAAATGTTAAATAATCACTCATTGATCATATGCCTTTATGGCAAATGCTTCCTAAATAAAATAGTATAAAAAGCATATACTTTGTTATGACAGTATCTTAAATTGAGCTGACATCGAAATGCCCAAAACTGGATGTTACTGTACATATCAAAAATAAATTGGCACCATTTCTCCAAAACCTGAATTCATTTTATCCAGTCTATTTTATAATTGTATAAATATACAAAGGTGATCCATGGAGTAAGGTCCCACATTTTTTTAGAAATATAAAGAAACGTTTATTGTCAAAAATGTTCACATTATTTTAAAACTAGAATATCCAGCTATTTTTCTACGTATTTGACATTTTGGTAGATGCATTTTTGTAGGCGCTGTGATAGTTTTTGTATGCCCGTGTCATGTCAATTTGCCGCCACCGCCATTCTGGCACCATGACGTTGAGATGAAGCTCATCTTACTCCTCGTCTTGAAACCTGTACTGGATAAGCGTGCTTTCAACTTGGGAAATGGGTGGTATAGTCACTTTGTACCAAGTGCTGCCAAGACTGAGCGTTCCAATGAGGTGCCAAAATGGATGCAGACATGGGAAAGAAATGGCGTCGGTGGCAAATTGGCATGACATGGTCGTACAAAAATTTTACAGCGCCTACAAAAATGTGTCTATCAAAATGGCAATTTTATGTAAAAATAGCTGGATGTTCTAGCTTAAAAGTGATGCAAACATTTTAAATAATAAACGTTTCTTTGAATTTCTAAAAAAAAATGGATACCTTACTTTATGGGTTATTCTTGCATTTTGGGGTTCTAGGTAAAAAGGCTTATGGAATGGCCCAAACCCCCTCTAACCAGTTAAAAAAATAAATCCCATTTGGCATTATCCAGTTTACATTTTTTTCTATGCTCATTGCTTCCTAATTCCAAAATTTTAAGTAGATTTAGTGCATATTGCAAAAAACATGTCTTTGAAAACAGTTTTCAATTAATAAAGTCCAAAAATTTTTGATTACTAACTTATTACTAAAAAAATCAGATTTTCTTTATATCAGCTAGACTATATTATGAAATGGGACCATTTTTCAGGCGATTGCAGGGTCCCAAAAATTTTACTATACTACTTATTTAAATTCATCTTCATATTTAGGCACTTATGTGGATATAATTTGGCTGTCAACCAGTCTTAAAAATGGAAACCAATTTCCCACACGCTTTCACACACATACGTGCGTGCTATCTGGGACACAACCCAAATATTGTGCATTACAAAATGGTTTCCATTATATGCCCTACATATCTAAGAAGATACCCATCTTATAGAAAGGGCATTCTATGCAAGATATGCCTTGCAACATTGTTGGAATTTCTTTTCAATTTTCAAGTTCGCATTTCAGTGTATAAATTATACGACTCTTGGTGTTAAATTTATAGGCTACATATGTAACTGGTTGTGTATTTACTTTTCCCCCAATTTGAGTGCCGCCTGGCATTTGGGTTACTTCTTGCTAATGTTTTCTTATGGGAGATTGAGAAATTGCTTTTCCGTGGAAGCATGCAGCTCGTGCATCGTCTTATTTTTGGAAGAAGTTTGCAAACGAGCATATCATGTAGCATAGCCTACTGAACGAGATTTTAAGTCGGTTTGTTTTAGTTTTTTTTAGGTTATTTATGGCAGCATTTTGTGCATTCCACTCTTGTTTTCTTTGTACTGAAGCGTTTTGTTTATATTCCAGTAATTCAGTAAATACCAAAATCACAAATTTCTAAGAAGCTGTTTCCAGCAATCAATTATTACCCACACATATTTAACCTATAGTCAGTTCGCGTTCAAAGTTTCAGTGATTCAAAATCTTGCATAAAATAAATATCCGTTTTTAAGTTGCAATAATATATTTTGGTCACATTTGATTCCGAGTTATTCATAATCTTAAGATTGTTAGATTAGACTTCAAAGATATTGTTTTTGACAAGCTACGTACATTATAATCAGCAATTCATTTTGTGAAACCTTAAGTGCGAATGCACTATATATAACTAAATTAAACAAATAAAGATAGTTATTATGCAATTTAAAATAGCAACAGAAACTTAACCTCAACTAAAACCGAATTGAACAGATGGGCGTGTTTAAATTAATTAGATATTACCTATTCATATCAGTTTTAATAATAAACCAAAACTAATGTAGATATCAATAATAATTAATGCTAATATCAATTAAACCAAATAGCATCAACTAAACAGACATTATATCAACTATAAACCTTAACTCTTTCATTATTTCTTTATACAATTTAATTCATCGAGAATTAAGCAGCATATACTTAATAGAAAGTTAATGTATTTTGCTAGATAAGTTTCTTTGTTTCTATAGGAACTAAATTTCGATTTGTTTACAAAATAAAATGACATGTTTTTCAGCTCTTGAATGCGAAAGTAGTGCATTCGTCTTATAAAAATGGAATCTGGGTTGACTTGTTTGAGTTCAAAACTTGCCAAATAAATCTATTACAAGAGCATCTATGGCAAATCTGGAAAACATTTACCAAATATCCTTGTAACATATATCCATTAATAGTCGCCACACATTAGTGTAAAAATACACAAACCTTTCCTATTAAATTATTATGATTATACGCGTATCTTCAACTATGAATACTTTGACAATTTTTTCTGCTATTTTGTTAAATGTTATAATAGCAAAATATGTCTACTGAATCAATATTACAGTTGCTATATAAAGAGGAAAAAAGTCATGCTCAATGCTCTCATAGCAGTGATGCTGGTACAGAAAGCATTCATTGTTCATTGTGCTCTGGGTGACCTTAATATCCCCACTCAATGTCACAGACACTGGGATTCTTTCAATAGCTTTCATAAGATACTGTAATTATTAAGTAATCTTTCAATTCTGGTTTAAATAACATCTTCAATTGAATTTTTTATTATATTTAACCTATTTTTGTTAACAAAGTTATTTCTAAATTATAATTACTTGAGTA
>WWPM01022201.1:0-10725 GCA_023279145.1 Glomeris maerens
ACTTTCTCTACATCTGTATTTCGATTTACTATTTAAAAGTTTTGAATGTTTATACATAAAAGGAATGAATATTGGGATAATCTTTCAAAAATTTGGTTTAAATTCAGCAAAATATGGGAGGCGGTTATTCGAGCCATGCTGTAATAACTTCAAAAGCATTTTATATGATTGATAATAAATCACGCAGCTGAATTATTTTCCACATTTCATATTTTTAATTTTAAGGAAATTATCAATGTATCCAAAATTAAGAACTAATTAATCTTGTAAGATGATTCCAACTGTTAATGTAAGACAAATTACATGTCCCTTAAGCCTATGTACAAATTGTGTAGGCGTTATTTGCATTTAAAATGAAAATGTCTGGTTTTTTAATAATGTAATTGAACGCAAAGAAAAATACTCGAAAAATGTAGAAATTAATTCTGAATTTTCTCTTTCTACCGCTTTTCAAAAATCCTTTGTAGATTTGGGAAAAAATGTACAAAACCTGCAGACTTGTTTGGAAAAACAAGAAAGTTTTGTGTGCATTTAAGATAGGCCTAGCTGTATCCAGAATTACCAAGTGTTTTCAGTAGTCTGAGCGGACTTTTGGGTGCATAAGGTTAAAGGTGGAATTATTCGAGTTGCATTATGCATTTTCCAAGTCGTTCTTTTTCTCTTCAAATCGTTGAGCTAAGATGTGCAATGGGAGGAAAGGGTTATGCAAGGGTCATGTGCATGGATTCACTTTCTCAAAGGGCAGCACCGTAATGTCGTTGACTCGTGACGTCACCAACTATAACCACCACTATGCCACACAAATACTTAACTAGCCGCTTCAAAATACTCATTGATTTCAGTCACGATCCTCTGACGTCACCGGTTCATGCTCAGTCAACAATAAGTCACCAATTCATTATGTAGCAACTGATAAAAATAGTCTATTTGTGGAATTTTTATAGTTAGTACAGAAGCACTGACTTCAATGGACTTGAATTTGTGTTAGTCCGCGGCCTATTTATACCTAAACTGTCAGACAAAATGGCGGACACTTCAGTTTTAAATCTATTTTCCCCCCTCAAAACGATTCGGATAGCTGGAGTTCGTATAATTGGAGTTCTAGTGTCCTATATTAAAACATATCACAAAAGTTTAGTTAAGAATATTGTGGAATTATTCTAACAAATTTGTGGAACTATTTCTTATCGCAGATGACGTCTATAGAAACATACAAAGTTGATTTCAACATTTCATATTGTTTTTATTTTGGTAACATAATTATTATAAATGATTTTATCGACAGATTTCAGTTTTAATTTCCCACTTTTTGATATGTTCATGCGAAGAAATTCCTGATTTTCTTTGCCGATTCCTTCATAAATGTTTTGAAGACAAGAAATACATTTTGATTAAAATAATTTAGTCTACACTTGAACTTCATTTGTTATGTGTCGGCAATAAGGTTATGATTCACAAAAGAGGCTTAATGCAGAATTAAATAGAAAAAATCCCTTATGAAGCCATTATGAAATCGGAAACAGATGTGAAAATTCACCAATGGCCTTAACAAATAATTGTAAAAATAGAATCAAATAAATCAGCTTTTATATAAAACATCATTGTGCAGCTGCAACAACCAATTGGAACCACTTCGCTCTGCTATTGGTGAATTCTCTGCGAATTCGGTTACAAAACATTGCAAAATAATTGCTGTAAAATAAATTCTATCCATACAATAATATACCCACACAATGTATTTGTAGTGCATTAGATCAGATGTGAGGTTTTAGAAATATAACCGTATGAAATACAGATAAGAACCTTTAAAATTCATTTTTTTACTTTGTCACGATGTTGCATGGCTCTATTTAATATAATAGCATTTCAAATATGATTCATAGTTAGGCTATACATGATCACAGAATAGGATGTTGAAATGACTCAATGACATTTACATTTTATTTCATTCTGTCCTTATTCATCATTAATTGAAAATTCAATCCCCATTATTATGCAGGTGTGCCTACATTTAGGTAACCTGTACTTACATCACAATTGAAATCTGAAATATCTGTATTTCAATTACTCAGGCTGTTTTCTTATAATTCCACGAATTCAGATTATTTAAATGGACATATGCAGAAAATATCGTATACTCAGCTGAACCTGCAGTTTCCCCAATTTATTGCTGTAACTGCAATGGACAAAAGCATATATATATGTGTCAGTTAATTAAGTTTGCCCAACCCAAAAAACTTGACCCAATTAACATTTTTAAATGGTTTATAAACAAACTGCATCACGCAGGTTGTAAAAGATATGTATAGTATAACTTATATGTAATTTTATGAGTAGGAAATATGTTCTATTATACACAGTATAGGTATAGGCATATATACAGTGATATATAAATTAATTTGAAAATTAGTGTAAAGGGAAAAAATAAACATTGGGTGTGGTTCAATTTATGTGTAATTCTTTCAATTCCAATTTCAGGAATTGTTAGCTAGGTTAAAAGCACTTGGGCGACACGTGTGTATGTATACAGTATGTAGTATACATATACATGGTTGAAATTTCTGAGAAAAATGTTAGCACAATGAAGACAAAGTGTCCCGCCATTGCTAACTTCCGCTCGGCGGCCATCTTGAAAACTACGTCAATGTTTGAACATTGAATGTTGCCGTGTTACAGCATTGCAACAAAATGGCCGATGAGAAACGAATGCAGTGCGCACGCGTTATAAGACACACTTGCTATAAGACAACTGAAGCAAAGTATATACAGGGTGCATAGGAAAGTCCCTTTAACCTGGAATAACTTGCAAACGAAGAGAGCTACAGTTATGCAAGTTGGGTAACGACATAGTAAAGCGACTATGCCCGACCCAATGCACACGACAGCAGCGCCCCTAGTGGAAAAATTTGGAAGTTAGCCATTGCAAATAGAAAACTAAAAGAGACAAAGCAACATTTCCAATTATAAACTTGCAGAGAATCAATCAATAAGCCGGTTTTGAAAGGGCTACCCAATCTATGCAACTCCACCGCTACCTGATCTACACAACTCCACGGCTACCCAGTTATGATGGCTACCACCAAGTCGAGACGATCATTTACAATTGAACAAAAGATAGCTGCCATAAATTATGCAATTGTGCAATTTTCATTACATTTTATTAAAATCACAAAACAAAATCATTTCATACGCATTTCGTTGAGCATAAGGCATTGCGATGTGCATATTGCATTACATAAACGCGTCCTCGGTGACTTGATATTAACAAAATAAGCCGGTCTCGAAATTTAGCCGGTCTCGTAAATTAGCCTGGTCAAAATTATCGCGGATTTACGGTAGATTTGAATCAAATTTTGGAGTAATATCCTTTCCTGCAACTAGGTTCTGTTGAACACGACACGTGTTGCAGCTCACCAAGAGCACTCATCAGTACTTTGCATGAAGATATAAAGGATGAATAACCCCTTGATCGCAGATTGTATATTTATAAAGATGAAGTTGGAGTATAAAAAATAAATTTTGTATCCCTGCATGTGTTTTTGTTGATGAAATAGCTTCACGTGTTTAAAAAGACTGTATTTTAATGTTGGATTCCTGGATTTCCAAGATGCAATGGATTGTTCGAGTTTTTGTATAGCACTACAGTAGTACTACATCATTTGGGATTTGCATTTGCATCTGGAAACACTTATATACCATGCAAATTTCCGTGTTTCTTATTTGCCCAGGAAAGTGACCGACCTCGGTGCCTTTATTATGCATGGTGACAACAGGAAATGCGTAAATGTCTAAATAAAAGCTTAAAACCAAGTACCTACTTAATGTAATAGATAAATGGAAATCTGGTTCTTAAATCCGCTTAAAAAATTCAATCACCCATAGTGTTTAAATAACAGTTGATATGTTTCAGATAAATGATTATCACGCGAATGAATGGTGGACATTTCCAACTTTGTTTGTGATTCTTTCCATATTCCGTAATTAGCTAATCATAACATTGTTTATATGTTGCATCTCCTTTTCGTTTTAGCAATTCATTCATTAGGCTCCATGTTTGTTTCACCTTGATTTCAACAACAGAAAGACGTTTTGAATTGTTTAACTTTTCGTGCAGTTTTTGTATATTGAGCTTCCCTGCATGGTTTTGGATGCAATGCAGGAAAGTTCTTGAATGGAGGGAACCTGATTGCACCGCCCAAGCCTACCGCCAGGTGGCGGGATTTTTGTGCATGCTTTCCTATGGACAATTAGTTTTTCTGTGTTTATGACCAAACTATATGTGATATAATTTTTTATTTTTCTGAGCAACATCATTTTGCTCCCCTCCAGGGAGTAACGTTTGAGTTTCCCCAAATTTTTAAGTAAAAACATGTTTAAATAATATTGAATTGGTGACTTGTCTTAAACAATTGGAATGTCTTAAAAACTGGACTCGGTCGCAGGTGCAAGAAACGGTCCAACGTACATAAATGGAGAGTCCCCAATGTCATCCATAAGGTCCATGTGCTCTATATAAGTATTTCACTCGCTCCTGTAAAGCTATGAGGATGGAAACGAATTTATGACTCGCCATGTATATGCAAGTTTATGTGATGAGGCCCCATTAGCTTTTAGACAATACTGTATGTATTAATGGGTAATTCCAACAGTTGAGATCATTTTATATACAGGGTGAGGCAAAAGTCTGGTTCTCCGTGGAATATTTCGGAAACGGTAA
Source organism: Glomeris maerens (assembly GCA_023279145.1). Taxonomy (NCBI): domain Eukaryota; kingdom Metazoa; phylum Arthropoda; class Diplopoda; order Glomerida; family Glomeridae; genus Glomeris; species Glomeris maerens. The sequence continues at coordinate 4,718 of WWPM01022201.1, forward strand.
CAGTTATCGCTTTGAATGTTTTGCCGTTGTATAGTAAGTAGTGGAGGGGCCATCCGAAAATCATATCGCACGTGACCTCTGACGTCGTCTTCAAGGTCAATCAGAAATTATCTTTTAAACCGTTTGAGTTAGCCCCCTAGTCCCAATTAGGAAGTTGTAGAGCATGGTCGAATTAGTCTAATTCAGCAAAGATTTTGTCGTATTGGGCGACGGGTGAATTTACAGCGATTTTATACTAAATTTGGGAAGCCCAGTTGCACCCTGGCAGCAGCTTCTCTGCCTCACACCCAGTTGTCTTATTTTTATGTACTGGCTGACTGCAAAGGCCAAAGTGACAAGCTAGCAGACTATGCTTTGTAACACTTGTAGGGAAATGTGCCAATTACTCCTGCATTACAATATCATAGATAATCATGGAGAAAGTATGATAACAACATGAGACCTTGATGGTTGTTTCAGTCCGTGGGAGGCAAGAAATATGTGACAACTGGCCAAAGATGTTTATGTGGATCTAGAAAACAATAATTGCACGAACTTGTACATGCGGTATCTCAAACATTGCACCAAAATTTTCAGAATACTGCAATGTGGCATTTCATGGGAATCAGGGCAGAAGTGAGATATGTTTTACTCACATGAAAACATGAACAGAAAATGCTGAACATTTTGCATCACAGACAAAACCTATGAATTCCACAAAAAGCGCCGTTAATCTAACAGGTGCTCAATGTGTCTGCCCTCTGCAGCAACACATAATTGGGCACGGTGTACATCAAAATAAGGCAACTGGGTGTGAGGCGGAGAAGCTGCTGCCAGGGTGCAACTGGGCTTCCCAAATTTAGTATAAAATCGCTGTAAATTCACCCGTCGCCCAATACGACAAAATCTTTGCTGAATTAGACTAATTCGACCATGCTCTACAACTTCCTAATTGGGACTAGGGGGCTAACTCAAACGGTTTAAAAGATAATTTCTGATTGACCTTGAAGACGACGTCAGAGGTCACGTGCGATATGATTTTCGGATGGCCCCTCCACTACTTACTATACAACGGCAAAACATTCAAAGCGATAACTGTTACCGTTTCCGAAATATTCCACGGAGAACCAGACTTTTGCCTCACCCTGTATAGATTGTACAGAGGTGTGAAAATTATTAGACTCAAGCTCAAAAAATCACTTATTTACGATTTATTCTACTTTTATCAAAGAGATTACAAATCTGCTTAACGGCTAATACTTGGTGAACATCCCTTCAGCTTTTTTTTGTGCCTTTCACTCGATTTTCCATTCCATAGATGAGCTTTGGACACATTTCCTTGATTTCAGGATCTTGGTTCAAGTAACAAAAATTATTCTTGAAAGATCAGATATTAGAGACAGGATATAAAAACAAAAAATGCCATACAGTAATAACCAGTAATAACCCGTAAAATATACCTTCAGTCTAATAGTTTTCACACACCGCAAATTATACTTTGAGTCTAATAATTTTCACACCTCTGTAATTGTAACGTCATTAAATTTAGCCACGTTATGTCCTAAAGCATATCTCCCTATTGTGACATGAGCCGCATTTCCCAACGACGTTACATTAACCGGACTCGACTGTATATTACATAGCTCAACATTGTATTGCCACAAAATTTCTCTTCTATTATTCTGATGCCAATGCAGTAGAATATCTCAGTTATCCGAGGTAATTTGGGGAGGAGGGTACCTCGGATAAGCAACAACAATGATCATGAAACAACAAATAATATTAAACATAGTCTTTTATTCGATTATTTTTACGTGATATCTGTAATTCGCTATTGTTTTAGATCGTTGAATCTTTCATTAGACACAATATCTCGCCATTATTAATGAGAATGAGGTCAATAGGAGAAGATTCGGGTTGTCGGCGCCCGTTCTATCTCGTTTTTTCACCGATCATCCGAGGTGAAATCCGGAAAAACTCGGATAATACGGAGACCTCGAATGTGCTAGGCACCTCAGATAACACGGAGTCTCGGATAAACAGGGATTCCACTGTATACAAATAAAGAAAGTTGTAATAAGTACTTTTATGTATATTCGCCAAAATGCACATTTGCTTGTTTCCCGTTGTGAAACAAAATCAGCATTTACATAGAAATAAAGAGGTCAAGGGGGGAATTTAGGATTGACAGGAAATTATGAAAATATTGAAAAAGCTAACAGCACCTGGTATTCCCAGGCGGTCACCCATCCAAGTACTAGCCAGGCCCGACGTTGCTTAACTTCGGTGATCGGACGAGAACCGGTGTGTTCAACGTGGTATGGACGTTAGCGACTGTTTAGTATAAATTCCCCCTATTTATGTTATCATTTAATAGCCGAATTTCAACATCTGAATGGTGTAAATAAGGCGATAATGTTTCCAATTTTATCAGGATTTCATTTTAATTTACAGATAATTGTAAAAAAGTTCTACAGCGTATAAAAAATATCAGTGCTGCTACCCTATAAATTTGACACTTGTAAAATTTAACGGAAGTTTCGGGTATTTTTAACAATTACAATGAATGATTATTGATTTTTGAAAATGGTCAATCTTGACAATTTGATCTTTGCACCATAAAATGCAGTTCAACCAAATTTGGCCGACGCCTTCCTTTACCCGAGTAGCATTGCAGTAGCAGTCCAGTGGGACGAAGAACTTCTTAATCGGGACGATAGCTGCTAGATGGCGCATCTGTCGCATCATGTGCAGGCCTTTTTCCGTGTAATTACTGTGACAAAGGGAGGTCGTCAATGTTGCCCGATATTAAAAACTTTTTAAATCATATAAATTACACACAATTTACCCTTCTGTGGCACATTCGGTACTCAGCCATATTTTGTCTCATGTTATTACTGTAATTTACATGAACCATTCCATGCATCCAAGATGGCGGCGCACGATTCAGACCTAATTAGTCCCTGTTTCTGCTTGATTTCTTCAAAATCCCTGAAAGTGTTACACCTGAATTTAATCCTTTCACTGCTTTCTTTATGGTTATTATTAGCCTATTGCTGGAGTCAAATAATATTTGTTGCACAATTTATACAATTTAAGTAAATCCATGTCGTTCATGCAGTAATTATGAAAAATAATATACTACATATTTGGAAAATTGAACCTCTTGTTTGCTTTCCAAAACAAAATACTTTTTGTAGACTACTATACTATGTATACCATATACGTATATACGTATATGCTGTATACCGGTATATGTATATAGGTATACCATATAGGCAAATTTGATTAGCCTCTCTGGTTTTGCTTTCAAATTATAATTATTATTATGTAACCTGTGTGATATTAAAAATGCAGAGGATACGTTCAAGAAATCGTCCAACAAACCCTCACCATGAACTTCATATTTTTAATTGACTCAAAGTGCTCTATGTTAGTTGAGCAATCTGGCAAATGGGTGTATATTTTCACGTGCTTCACCCTGCATGCTACAAAAGCTTATATACAAAAGGGCAATCGACTTGATTGGAAAGGCTGCGGTTTAGGTTCTTTTTTTGTGTGTGTCCTATGTATAAAACTTTAAGCTGTATCTGAGCTGTATAGGGGCGCTTTGCTACTGTACATGTCTGTCACAGTCGATCGCCATCTTGATTTCGCGCACACTATACAGTGGTGACAAACTACTTCCTAGGTCACTTTATTGATAAGTTTAGGGGTCGGAGGCCGACGGTAGGGTGTCTGCAGCAGGTCCTGTCCATCACACTTGGACATGCACAAGCGAAAGGACCCTTGTTGGCAGCCGACATAGCGATCAGCCATCACTATGTGTGTCCACTCTGTAAACTAAAATGCGAGCAAATGACCAAGACCAGAATGCAAAAGAGCATTGCAACAGCTGTTCTATGGCGTCTGCCTGCTCCGTTTCGCCCAATAAATCGTCCAAAGTTAGACGGTCCTCAAATTGTACGATGTACATGAGATACGCAAAGAAACACGTGTTTGGCAATACATCCAGAAATGTTCAATAAGGCCAGTTTGTTGAGGAGAGTGGTGTTGGAAAAGTGGAGGAGAGTTAAAGCAGTTTACAAACTTCAAATTGATCTTAATTCAAGAAATCACATTAAATGTTGCAAATGTATACTGTTTTATATTAAACTACCATAATTATATGCTTAACAAACTCAATATGTGATGTTATTTCGACATCATATGGTATTGGCTTATTTTTGAAAGAAAAAGGTGAGATTTTACCCCAACTCCAATAGCAATAGCGCCTTAAAATACACCTGTTGCTACAAATTGCAGATATTTCGCCCATATTTAGTAAAATATGTTTTAATTACAAATTATGGTAAGTTTTTATCAAGAAGCTCCGATATGCACAATACAATTCAATAGTACAGTTTTGGAAAAGTGCTACACTGCATTCTGTACGTGCAAAACACAAATGACATTAGTGAAGTTCAAGTAGAATTTCGCCAGGATTATACTAACATAAATTACAATGCCTTAAATAATAAATATAGACTACTGAGGTTGCCAAATGAATAATATATGCATATGACAGCAAGGTGTTAACTTTGAAAGGACATGTTGCAAATGAGAACTTAATTGCATGCATTTAATATTTGAAATTGAAGAAAATGCGAATAAAATGCTTGTCTACATTAAATTGCATTCTATTTTATTTGAATGTCTAAATGTACCTAAAAATACTATATAAACCGAAAGGTGTTGTTTCAATGTAACAGGAAAATAATAGAAAGAATAAAATAGGAAAGATGCTGAAAATCACTAGCTTAATCATGACTTGAAAATTTGCTTCTTCGGTTATATGAACTTTTTTTAGGCTACACTGTAGGGAATATTGCATTAATTGGAAATTCAAAATTCGGAGCTTTTTCTACTACTGTATATGTATGTAATGCATGCAAATGTCGATTTCGCATGTCAGCTGTCTGAAAGACATAAATCAACTTGGATTAAAAGACACCATTCAATTAATTCAAAGACGCATTACGTTTTAATATTATGAAAATGTGTTTGGAAATTTATAAAGAAAGACAATTGTACAAAACTAAAATTAAATTAGATTTACAACTGTAGTAAAGTTTATCCATGTTTTCTTCTAAAATACCAATGATATATACAGGGTGTTGCAGAATTACAGAGACAAACTGACAGGGTATATTCCCTGCATGAAAACAAAACATAAAGTTCTTATAAACCCATGTCCCCAAACGCTTAGGCTTTTAAGTAGGACCTACATAAAATGTGACATCCATAATTCATGCTCCCCACATCTTGATCAGGAACGCATAATGAATGATAAATGGATGTCACATTTTATGTAGGTTATACTTAAAAACCTAATCGTTTGGGGACATGGGTTTATAGGAACTTTATGTCTTGCTTTCGATGCAGGGAATATACCCTGTCAGTTTGTCCCTGTAATTCTGCAACACCCTGTATATAGCGATTTCATATTTTTCTGGAATAAAATGACCTACACTAGCTGTTAAAGAATGATGAAGGTATTTTTCCCATGTTTTATAAACTTGCTTTGGTGTCCGTCACCACAGCAAAGGGTTCCACGCAGTGGCGCCATCTAGTGTTGTCCGCCATACCTCACTTTTTTCCATATTCCTAACTATCGTTATCAACAGTATCATAGACATTTCAGTGAATTTTGTGCTCATTACATTCCCACGTTCCCATATGCTTGCCTTCATGTCTGTCAGTAAAAACTTTTTCGAGTGCAAGATTCAAATACAAACAAAAACTAAAAATTAGAAAATAAAAAATAAAAATTAATTATTTTTTTAATAAATCCACGTTTTGCAACATCTGAACTGCGAACGTGGGGGCGCATCACCATTGTACTCACAAAATTAAAATACGCCCCCACGTTTGGGAGCTTCCATAAATGACGTCCCGTTTTTCCCATTTTTTACTCCCCTCCCTCCCCTTTGTCACAGCTTGTCACAAACTTGAAACCCCTTGAAAAATTATGTCACATAACGATGAAC
>WWPM01022205.1:0-16085 GCA_023279145.1 Glomeris maerens
GCGTTTTCGGCAATTCAGTTTCTATCTAGTCGACTGAACATTCACTAGAAAAGTTGGTCGGCAATTCGTGCGGACCTCAGTCAACTAAACGGTTTCTTTGGTTGGCAAATCATTCGACTGAGGACCGAAATCATCTTTCAGACTTCTAAAATTCTTAACCAACAGACAAAATATCTCATACCATTCTTTTAAGTACATATTCACTAGTTACGATACATAGTGCTCCGTAAAGGTTTCTGGGCGTGCTACGATTATTTTGATAAAATTTTTGACATGTGGAAGATAAAAATTGTCATGGTAATAGGGTTTCTTCTTTCACGGGTTGAACTTTCCACAGCAATGTTTACATTTGTGTGCCTAATGCGGGGTATTTTTTTGTGTTGATTATAAAAAAATAGGACTTGGTTATCTCTGGAATCTTGGCCCTCTTTTGGCTCACGGCATCTTCATCTTGGGCGCAAGGAGTTTCCGACATGAAGCATTACACCAATCCGTACACCATTTTCAAACGGCTGCCGGATTGCGTAAACCAATTAATCAACATTTGCTTCAGCGAATCGAGCGGGAACTTTGCCACACTCAACGTTTCACTGGTATGTATAGGTTAAGTATAACAAAAAACGTGTTGCCATATACTGCACCATTGCATTCTAATAAGGAAACAGGAGGTTACTCAAGATATATCCGTGCCCTTTAATAACATTCATTTGCACTGCAACTCACCGTGCAATTAAATCAGTCCTGGAACTTCTTGATATGTGTCAGTTCAACCTTCAAGCTTGCAAATTGAAAAGTAAGCTTTAGATTTGAATAAACATAAAAAAATCGATGAATAAATTACCCCTCCCTCCAAAAATCAGTTAATGCTCAAAGACAGTTGGTTAATAAAGAAGATGAAACTGCAAATCCATATTGGATAATTACTTTGTCAGTTCGCCTTGTCAACTTGCACCTTACATGTAGTTTTCTGCATTGAGGTATACAAGTTTACAGAGTCAATAATTCTAATAGAATTGAATGTGTTGATTCCAGAACAATAATAACTTTATTGTGAAAAGCGATGTGAGCGAAATATAAGGGTTTGAACAATGACACCATTGCACACTGACCAGTACTAGACACACATATCCTTTGACAATTGGAAACGGCATAGCCACCAAAGGATAGGATGATTGAGATTACTAAAATACTATTGGACTTGCTAGGTTCAGCTAATTGCATCATGAAAAACTAAAGACCTGTGCTCTGGCTTGCGTGGTCTATCTAGTTAATTTGGAATATTTATTGCAGCTAGTGTCTTCAAGATGGGGGAGTATAATTCGATGTCTTCAGCAAAGCATTGGCAATGGCAGTAGCAAAGCAATGGCAGTAGCAAAGCAATGGCAGTAGCAAGGCAATGGCAGTAGCAAAGCAATCGCAATGGCAAAGCAATCGCAATGGCAAAGCACAGGCAATAGCAAAGCACAGGCAATGGCAAAGCAATGGCAATGGCAAAGCAATGGCAATGGCAATAGCAAAGCAATGGCAATAGCAAAGCAATGGCAATAGCAAAGCAAAGCAATGGCAATAGCAAAGCAAAGCAATGGCAATATCAAAGCAATAGCAATAGTAAAGCATGACCTTAAGAGGATGTTTAATTGATTCGGAGTATAATACTCAGCAATATACAACATATCAAATGAAACTGTGACCAGAACAGTTACACTCAATGTGGTCTGAACCAGTTGACAAGCAGGTATTTGGGCCTTTTTGGGTTTTTCAACTCAAAACCGAACATATATAGGTCCAACAGTAGCTGTGCCGGTACACATGATTAATTTCCAGCATTGCATTTGCAGATATTTGGATTTGCAAACTTTGCTCTTTGGGTAGCTGGACTGTGGTTCATATACAAGGAGAGTCATTGGTTCAAGAACCGACAGGCAGCTCTGAACCAAGCTCCCCCTTTACCGTCAGGCCGGGCTTGAGGCTCCCGAACTTGCTATTTGTATATTTAGAGCGACTCCGAAGAAGCGCACACACGCAAAACAATGTACGATAAATAATCTCATATTGTCATGTAAATCAACGACGCGCGATCATCTCTGTTGCATGTAACAGGGATGTTCCCCCGGTAGCAATCACAAGAACAAGTTAGATATCAGGTTAAATAACTCACTCATAATCTAATAACCAACGGCCGCATCGGTACTGTGGCGCACAACGCGACGGATTGGCGAACAACGAAAGGCACCGATTTATTATGTGGCACGTGAAAGTAATGAATGTTGCATTTATTTATTAACCCATTCATTCTTCATATGTATCCGATCTGAAGTGAATTTTTGTTACCTGTTGCTCGTATAGTGTAAAGATTTATATATGCATCTATATGTTTTGTACTAATTTTGGATTATGGAGGAAGCGCATCTCGATTTGTTTTAAATTTCAGGTAATTTCTAGTGTAATTTCATTATAATTTTGCAAAATGTGTTACTATATTTTGTTGAATTATATGAAACTATTGGTGGTATATTTCCACGTAAGGTTAAAAATTCCCCGCCATAAACCATCATTTCAGAATTAAATCACGTATTTAAATAATTGTCTGCAGTATACTAAAATAACGGTATCATGTGCTTAAAATACATAACATATCACAATTTAATGCAATAATTTTATTGATAATGTATAAATTAATCTATAACACTACACCGTACAGTATATCTGCGTATAACAATCACTAGGCCTAAATTATTAAGTAACTCAAACTAATGGGTCCTTGCATCAATGCATTTCCATGTTACCCTAACCTTGGGAAACAAAAATGAGAAGATGTCACGATTTCGGGTTACTTTTAGCAATTTATTACAAGCACTGCCAATGGTTTCATGTAATACTACTGACTACCATATCGTTTGACTTTATTGGCAACTATACATTTATTCCAGTGTTATCCATTTTGGAAATATCAAGGGTTTTGAATAGATAGTAGTAGTACCTATAGTACCTTTGGATGTAAGACAATGCAGTAAAAATACGAATAGCGAAGTCCACCGACCAGTACGTAGCGCACATATTGAGCATGCAGCGAATAAGTCACTCGTTCGTAGTTTCACATGCGTGTTGTAATCTTTAAGAGAATGAATGTCCATGTGGATTTTGCCGTTTTACACCACAATATATCTTGCTTGGTGAGTTGTGGTTGCGCACATTTCACGCGAACGGTGGCGGAATGTGTCGTTACATTAGCAGTGCTAACAGTGGCTAACTCCAGTGAATAATTCATTACGTTACACTTATTTGCCAGTTGTTTTATAGGCTGTGTCTATGCAAAAGAGCACTTGCAGTGCTTCCTTTATATGTACAGTAGAGTGTCGATTATCCGACCTTCCGTGTTATCCGACCCTCGTCAATTCCAAAAGCTACTCCTCAGCTCCAATGTAGATTTGTGGCTGAGTGGACGTGTTGCCCTTTGTTTTGTTTTTTTCTGTCGTAACTACTGAAAAATTTTTCACGTTATTTTTATCATTTTCTGTGCTATCTGACCTTCCCGTTAACCCGACATTGCCGCTGCCGGTTTAGGTCGAATAATCGAGACTACTGTAAAACATATATGATTCGGAAAGGAAGTTGAAACAAGTGCTGCACCTTTCCAAGGTTGAGATTATACCATGTTATTGATTGTATTGAAATGCAAGTGCTGAATATAAAATTCTTATCTCTGTTGTTTAATAGAATAAAAAGCTGTATCATTTCAATTTGTGAGGAATACATACCGGGTGAGTCAGAAGTCCAGTTCCTGAATCTGTCCGGATTCAGGAGGGCAATCCCTCCGGAATCCGGACGATTTCTTGTGGCCTACTGAAATCATATGCCAGTGCAAAGGAAGCCGCTTCATTGATACTTACGTATTCACATCCTTGATTGATAATAAAGTAAGTAACCATATTCACATATGAATTTGTACCAAGACAAAGTTTTCTGTTATTACTGATAGCATGAAATTTCTCAATTAATATCCACTGCAACAAAAACAGCCCGCGACAAAACAGCCCGCAACGTCCCAATAGCCCCTGGCCAAAAAAAAATAATATTTGAAAAAAACTGTATAGCGCTTATTTTTCGCGTATCACTAATTTTCGCGAATTTCGCGATCAGCCAAAAATCGCAAAAATATATTCTACGCGAATAATTTTTCGTAACCTAAATACCGTAAATTTGCTTGTCGCATGATAAATTTGCGAAATTTAATCCCCGCGAATATGCCAAATTCTGCGAAATTTGCTGCCCGCGAAAAATAAGCGCCGAGATAATGCAAATCATAATTTCTAATAAATTCACTGAACAGTATTGTTTATTTCTGAAGCATATTTTAAAGTAAATGATGCACCAGTTACATTTTGTTGCAGTGTAAAACTCATACCTAGTTTTAAGAACAATAGTTTTCAAGTAAGTCATTGGAAGCAACACATACGTGGCTTTTTAGATTAGGAAATTTTTTTAAATATCGCGGGCTGTTTTGTCGCGGGCTGTTTTTGTCGCGGGCTGTTATTGTCGCGGGCTGTTTTTGTCGGGGCTGTTGTTGTCGCGGGCTTTTTTGTTCAGGGGCTGTTGTGATCTTGAGCTGTTGTGGTCACAGGCTGTTTTGTCCGGGCTTTTTCGTCGCGGGCTGTTTCGTCCGGGCTCTTGTGACGTGACACCGCAAAGGTGTGGATACTATTTGGGAGCAAACAGATAAATTCTACAATGATGCACACTACAACAATGAATGCTTGATTAAAAACAGTTGCATATAGCAAAAAAGGAAATCTTGCACCAGATGTTAATCTTGGTAGAAATTATTTAAAAAACAATTGAACATATTTCCGGAATAATCGAGTTATACAGTCGAAACCGGATAAGTGCACATCGTCCCGGCATCTAAAATTTGCCCACATCCGGTTTGTGCACTTCAGCGGTGCTTTTCTCAAATTCACTAAGCTTTTATTGTCATTATACAGGGTGTTTCGCAAGTAGAGGGACAAACTTACAAGGTATATTCCCTGCGTGAAAACATGTCATAAAGTTCCTATAAAACCAAGTCCTCAAAAGCTTAGGTTTGTGGGAGTTGAATAAGTTTGTAGTAGTACACAACAATTTTTTTTAATTAAACTAAAATATAAACTTAGAGGAGCAACGGCTCAAGAACAGAATTGAATGCCAACTGAGGAGAGAGGAGTGTGGCCCCAGCTTATATAGGCCCCCAAGTGGCTGATGCAATGCTCAGCAATAGGTTTGGCTGATGCAATAGCAAGAAATCCCAAAGAGAAGTAAGGGCACTAAAGGAAAGAGGGCGCCACAGTACTCCCCCCAGTGGCTAACGATAAAGAACAGGAAAAATGCAAGTGGCGGCCGAACGCGTAACACAATAAAACCACAGAAAATGCAGAAAACGGCGTGGCCGCGCAATGAAAGGTGGGCCGGAAGACTCAATATGGTGCACAAGAGAATGCCGAGGACAGAAGGACTGTAAGAAAGGACATCGGGGATATGAAATGCAGAAACATCATCGCGAAGAGAACGCGCCCGGAGGTCAACCAGTAAACCGAAATGGCTAAGGTAAAACAACACCGATAAATGCCTTGTCGACATCGGAGAAAAGGAATGTCCACAGAAAAATGTGCCCAAAGTTGAGGGTAAGAAACACCGAACGGCAGAACTTCAATGCAACCTAGGACAAGGCTGCCCAGTAGAAGTGTTGCACTCCAGTGTACAGGAAACCGGGGAGAGCAAGGTGACACGATGCTAGGAGAGGCCAGAGTCGAGACGATCAAACCATGATGCTATTTCTGCGTCTGAGGCATGTGTTAGCGATGTGGCGGATGTCCGTGGCGAAGTGAGGAAGAAACTCAAGTGGATGGGCCAAGGTGGCAGTGGGCAAGGGGTGCAGAAGGGTGACAGCATCACCGAGTAGACGCTTGGCGGTGGAGAAAGCATCACGAGCAGCTGGAGTAGGAACGAATGAAGATCCGCTAGATCGAAACCCATGAAGAAAAGCAGTCAAATGCGCCAGAATATGAGCACCATGCGGCAAGATATGCTGGTAGAATGTAGCCATGCCAAGGAACTGGCGGAGCTGACGGACAGGTGAGAGCCAAATGAAGTTGCGGATAACAGAAACGCGGGCAGGCAGGGGAGAAAGTCCCGAAGCGCAGGTGCTATAGCCGAGGAAGGGCACAACAGGCTGGGCGAAGAAACACTTGGCAGGGTGAATGAGGACGCCATGTGAACTGAGGCGCTGGAAAGATGTAAACCATAAACCACTGGAAGGTCTAAGCAGCGTTGCGCAATCCAAACGGCATAGAAGGGAACTCAAAGATGCCGAAGGAACCACAGAGCCACATTCTGCGGCCAGAATGGTGGAGGTTTAAATGCTACTTGGTGAAGATGCAATGAAAATTGGGGTCCAATAACATCAGATGCATGCTCCTCCCCTTTGTCGGCTGAGTTGCGGGCGCTTGCCATGATATATGTTGTGTAGACAATTTAAAAGAATTAACCCACAAAAAGTTGCTAGTTGGCAAAATTGTAGATCACATCCAGGTCACCAATGTGAGAGTTGAATAAGTTTGTAGTAGTACACAACAAATACATTTTAATTAAACTAAAATATAAACTTAGAGGAGCAACGGCTCAAGAACAGAATTGAATGCCAACTCCATGCCAACTGAGGAAAGAGGAGTGTGATAGGCCCCAATTGGCTGATGCAATGCTCAGCAATAAGTTTGGCTGATGTAATGCTCAGCAATAAGTTTGGCTGATGCAATAGCAAGAAATCCCTAAGAGAAGTAAGGGCACTAAAGGAAAGAGGGCGCCACACATGCTTGAATATTGTCAGAAAAGTCCATCAGTCTGTATGACGCAGTTAGATCAATGTAATTGATAGCGGCCGATAGGTGGAGTAACCTGTAGATGTGGTATAATCGACATTCTGTGGGGTTCGGGAAAACACGCACACGGTTGGAACAAGAACATGATGACCATTGCCATGTCTGTACAAAGTTAGTAACTTTTTATTATTTTAGCCTAATTAATGTACGCCTTTTATGTAAGTTGGGCCTGAAAACTCAAAAAATTATTATCACTTTAAAATGAAGCAAATATCTTGCTATCGCCTGAGTTATAATAAATAATGTATTCATTTCGGAAAGATTTTATAGAATTGTTAGCAGGTTTATGATTATTGATGTGACATAACGATTGAGAAAATTTAGATTTCATCTATTTTTTCGACATTAAATGAGATATGATCCATTATTTTCGTGTGAACGGGATTATTTCGCCATTAGCTATAATATTTGTTGAGTAAATATTTACTTTCTGCTGAATTACATATAAGAAAATCGGATAAAGGATTTTTTAAAAGCTAATTTATATATTCTGGCATGCAATATTCTCAATACTTGCATCATGAATGTTTGAATTTTGTCTACAATGCCTATTAAATATGTATTTGTAACTGTGATTATAATTTCTGTTGAGGTAAATATCTGTGAATTGAACCAAGTGATATCGATTTTCGAAAATACTCTGCAGCAACCGTTTCAAGATGTATTCCAGACAAATTGATTTCCAATACAGTCCTCCCTCGTTAATCCGGCAGATATGGGACCAGCCCCCCGCCGGATTACCGGATAATTACTAATAATGACGCATTTTAACAGCCGAAACTATATTATTTTGTACACATAGCATATAGGGTATGTATGATACACTTTTGTATTGAAGGTTGAAGATTAAAGAGATGAAACAATACCAATAAAGAACAAATTTACTTGTTTTGTAACTTAATACAGTGGAACCTGCATATATTATATGTAAATTTTGCTGCACGTTTGCCCATAGACTTAACATTGCGCTGAACCTCTTTATGTTGAACCCCTCCATCTTAAAACTTGAACATAATTCGAGTCCACTCAATGACATTTTCACACTTTTGAACCCTTTCAAGTTGAACTTATCCCTTTTATCCAACCTGCCTCAACCCCAAACAAAGAGAGTGAGATTTTGCCCATTACACCTGTACTACTACCCTGCATTTCAAGTCAAAAATTGAAAGATTATGCTATGAATAACGATGTTTCAACATGCTTCAGCATATGAAAACATGTTGCTGCTCCAGATTGAGAAAAAAATATATAATGGGAGACAAACAACTATTCCCATGATTTTCAAGAAAATTTAATGTTTTTTCTCGGATTTTTTTTATTTGTCTAACTTGAACACCCGTATAAGTTGAACGTTTTTTTTTGTCTTGGGCGTTCAACTTTGACAGGTTCCACTGTATTATAGACGAAGCTGCAGGTAGAGGTAATAAGGACGAGTTAACTTAAATTCTACTAGACACAATTAACATCGCGCACAGCGATAATAAATGCCTACCTCCTGACAAATGTACAAAAAAATTTTCATGAGGGAGGCCAAAAAAACGCCGGATTACCGGATGCGCCGGATTATCAAAGGGCCGGATTATCGAGGGAGGACTGTATTGTTACTGCGATATTTTCAATAAAACTGTACCAAGGTTAATAATAGAGGTCCATTGTTATGCCTAAATGCTTGTGTCTGAGAATAGCTCTAAAGTGGATCACTTGTAACGGTCCTTTGTTACAATAAGCGAAAATAAAGTGCGAAACAACTTAACTGTTCGGAACAACACACTGAGTATATTTCCACAATAATTCTCGCTCATACTGCTAACACTTGTACACTGGTTCACAACCTTACGTCATCTCAATACTAAGAGTCGCTCGAGGTTCTTGAAAGATGGCCGACGTCTGAGATTTCTGACGTCTGCTTTCGACAACTTCCCTTAGAATCACCTCTGGTTTTGATTGGTGCTGTGATCGAACCTCTCGGACACTCGGTGACCATAAAACATAGCCCTTGTGGAGGTACTTATCACTACCATACAAAGTAGGGATATGGTACAGGAATTACCTCTCGGACCCCCCGAAACCGTAAAATGTAGCCCTTGCAGGGGTTTATTCCGGCCAATTGGGGCAGGGGGTGTGAGTGATTTCCATGAAACCTATATGGTATACAGCGGTCCGTCCTGAGGAGGTACTCCGAAAGGTACAATACAGGGGTAATGCGCACTACAGAAAAAGAATAACAGCTGATCCACCTGACAAGGGTGCAGTAGTTGACTGCTACTCCTCTGTAGTAGGCCTGCGTCGTCTCCCGGCTCTCTTCGGCTGACTTACCTCGGGTGAGGCATTATTTTAAAAGTCTCCGGTTCGTCAAAATGGAAAAACTTAGGGTACGCAATATTTATTCTCGTGGAGATAGGGCATGTTCCCCTCGGGTGGTCTCTTGGAGTGCCTATGACCCGCAGAAGAGGTATGTTGAGCTTCTGGTTTACAGTGGCTGGTTGGCAAAAAGACGCTAGGGCCGCTCGATGGCTTGGACCTTTGCTTTGGACAACCAGAGGAAGATTTACAGCTTAGCAGATGGACGCCGCGGTTTCTCTTCAAACCTATGGTAGGACATCCTTCTGGAGGTAGTTTCCTTATCCTGGTATGTTGTTGAGTTCTGGCTTATTGCAGATGCTGTCAGAGCTCGAAGAGTACTGCCAATGGTCTGATGTCCACTGCCCGAAGATCCTGTTGACGCTTCGGTGTACTTCGAGGTGAACTGCGTCGTGGACTGCACTGGGCTTCTGGAGCGTGAAGATGACTGCCACAATTAGACAATTGCTGAGGACTGGCAACGGCCAAGTCCGAGACGCACAGGTACTGATGACCGAAGGGTTTCCAAGGTTTATACGTTTTGTGGCCAGGGCCAATAAGTCTAGACTAGTGCAGAGCTTGTAAAATATGCAAAACTTTATTTAACACTATCGCAGAACAACTAACTGTGTACTTAAACTTTCAGAACTTGTATATATCGCAGTTACAAGATTATCATCACTAGGCTTATTAGGCACTAGGACAGGCTCTGTAAGGCCAGGAGGAACTGCTGATAGCGGCTCACTACACTGAGGAACATAGGAAAAGACACTAGTATTTATACCAAATATAACAATAGAATGGGAGGAGTCTAATCCTGGTACTAACCATTTTGCATGGGGTAGATTAGTGCTAGACAAGGAAGTAGGGGCACATTCCAAATACAAGGAAGTAGGACCTATGCAGGTGCTGATCACATTATCAGACACTGGCTACACCAATTAAAGTTGTGACATCACTAGGAAGAACAGTGGCACCCTACCTAGTGGTGGAGATATAGAACTAACAACAACGGTGCTCCTGCTAATCGATACATAGCGAGTAACAGCTTTAAAATGAGTGTCGCATACTTATATAAATATTAAGGTGTTGTCTGATACACAGATAGGCTTAGCTTGTTAAGCCTTTAAGTTCGATGTTTGAATAAACAGCGATTTTGTACATGAATTATGTTTCTGCGAGGTTAATAAACACTTTAGCGGTTTTTACATAATTCTTACATAATTCGACATCGCGACGAAATACATATAAGCACGATTTGCACATTATTCTTCTCTAATGAGAATCGCAATAATAAATGAAAAACCTTTTAACCCATTAATACCCAGATTTTACGGTGGAGAAAACATTACAGGTAACGAAAAAAAACGGAACCGTCACAGGCCACCTAATAGGCACTGAGTTTAGAGGACAATCGAGCCTTGCCTAGACAAGTGTGAGATTGAGCCCCTTACAGGTAAACTTGGCCCAAATGTACCAAAGCTTACTCTGCCACAGTCTAAGATAAGGAGACTTTCTTGCAAGCAAGGTGCTCTCCAAGAGTCAGAGT
This sequence comes from Glomeris maerens, assembly GCA_023279145.1. Lineage (NCBI taxonomy): Eukaryota > Metazoa > Arthropoda > Diplopoda > Glomerida > Glomeridae > Glomeris > Glomeris maerens. The sequence continues at coordinate 10,801 of WWPM01022205.1, forward strand.
GATTCCTGTGGCATGAACGTGCCCTTTTATATGGTGTAAAAGGGGCGGCACGAGTTGTTCACCAACCTAAAGTCAGGTGGTTTGGCGGCCCTGCCACTAGCCAGGCTCAGGGTCCGGGCCGGCGCCATTACTGCACTATGATAGACTTGACCATACCAAGTCAACCTTGGGACAGTCTACTTGGATTTACACAGTGGGGGCACGATCCTGGACTGGTCCAATGACCCAATGCTTTTTCCTGTGCAAATCGTATCATCCATTGCGGGTGGGGAAGGTTGCAGCAAGGCCAGTTGGGAAACCGTGCCATTGCAGTGCAAGGACGTTTGACCACTGCACCGTTACCATGGCAAGGCCGGGCAAAAACTGTGCCTTAGCAATAGTAAGGCTGGTTGGTGAACCGGGCCGTTGCATACTTATATATTGAAATTGCATGCTGAAACAGGTATACGTACGTATTACAGTGGCACTTTGTGTCACGAATCTGCTAGATTGAATTTAAGTACTTATTTAAATAGATCATAATGCAAAAATCAATTTGATAATAATATGCAGCGAATGTTACATAAGCTTAAAGATCCCATTCTTTTTGTCAACGTTTGGGTATTTTGTAGTTTATTCTATTGATTATTGTGGTGAGGAAGGCTAACAAGCACTTGTGAAGTGAATGATGCAGTTTAACGGAGTTAGATAAACAGCGAAAGAGCTGGAACAGGAAGTGGCATTATGTACAGGTTATGGCAATTAGATGGCGCCACCGGCCAATACAAAAACACATGCAGGTTGAATACAATAATGATCAACATTCCCCCTCAATCGAGATGTGTTTTTGTGTTGAGGTTGCGATGATGCCCATGCTGTGGACGCATTGAAGATGATTTGGCGTACGGAGGCTTTTTGTTAAAACAACCACAGACATAACTTCCGTAGCCATGAGTTTTACATTAATCAGACTATCTCCGTATGCTTCTCAGACAAAAGAGATGTTTGATGTCAGTAAGTTTCGTCCAATGTTGGTGCACATATTTTTTTCATTTATTGTAGCGCACCTTGATTATCATTGTAGATAGTCATCAAGGTAATGGTTGAGGGCTGGACTTCCTGAAGAAATTGTTTCAGGTGTATGGCCTCTTTGGTGGCTTCGGTAAGGGCCATGTACTCGGCTTCTGTGCTGCTGAATGCCATCGTCTTCTGTTTGCAAGTCTCCCAGGATACCGCGGCATTTACCAGTTTGAAATAATATCCGGGGTAGGATTTCCGGTCTGCAGTTCATGCTCTCCAGTCGGCGTCAACATAGCCAATGAGAGGTTCGTTTGAGGTGCAATATACCAGTCCGTGCTCTTGTGTTCCGTGAAGATTTCGCAGGACGTGTTTTGCTGCAATCCAGTGACACTCATCATAACACGTGTTGAATTCGCTCAATGCGCTAATGCTGAATGTGTTATCTGTTCTTGTGGAAACTGCGAGGTAATTTAGAAATCCGATCAGGTATTGAAATGGGTAGCGCTTCATGACATTAGCATCCGGTGTTTCTGGTTTAAGAAGTTGCGAATTTGCATCCACTGGGGTTGTGACGGCCTTGCAATCGCTCATACCAAAACGAATTAGCAGGTCAGCGATGTACTGCTTTTGTGTGATTGGTATTACATTCTTCCCCCTGTTGTGGTTTGAGCGAATTCAAGTCCAAGGCAGTACTGAAAGGGACCCAAGTCATGGAGTTTGAAACTTGCAGCAAGATCTATTTTAATGGTTTGGAGCTGGATAGGGTTGCTGCAGGCAGCAAGGACATCGTCGACATAAACCACGATGAGTGCGATGCGCCAAATTAGTGTCATGCAGTAAATGCAAGGATCAGCATCGATGGGCTTCACACCCATCTGGCGTAGCATGTAGTGAAGTTTCTTGCACCATTGACGGCCACCGTGTTTGAGATGATAGATGGGTTTACGAAGCTTGCAGACTTTTGGAGTACCGTAAGAAAGGCCTTTGAGCCAATTGCAAGAAGTTGTCGCAGTTTGCGGATTGTACTTGTTGGAACCTGAGTCCAGAGCCTTGACGATGCTCTTAAGAGTGTCTTTCAGTCTACCTGGAACGTCCATGAGTATCCCCTCCTGAAACTCACCATTGAGAAAGGCAGTCGTAATGTAGAGTTGATGGACTGTGAGGCCAGGGTTCGCAGCGATAGCCATGATCATGTGGACAGAGCAAGCGACAACTGTAGCAAATGTTTCTGTGTAGTCGATGCCGTTGCGTTGCGTATAACCATTGGCGACAAGTCATGCTTTGCAACGTTGCAGAGTACCATCTGACTTGTACTTGTTGTTGAGGACGAATCTGCACCGAGCTGTGTTGCGTCCAGTAAAGGAGTCAATGAGATCCCAGGAAATGTTTTAAACCATGGATTTCAGCTAATCATGGATGTTGGTGATCCATCCCGAAGCAGCAGGGCTGGTGAGTGCTTCTGTGATGGGAACCTCAGCACAGCAGAGGTGTTTGAAAGAGTATCAGGTTCAATCTAAATACTTTGGACGTTAGTCACATCTGTAGAAATGGAGACAATGTTGAATAGCTTTCGCGGACATCCTGGTAATCCTGTGCGTCCCAGGCGAGGCCGTCCAGGTCCATGTTAGAAACCCATGACAGTGGAGAGTGTATTCATTGCAGGAAGTGGTGCTAAGTGTTAGGTCGGTGCAGGAACTGGAGTCACTGCTGGAGGAGCCTTTGGAGATGGTGCGGCCTAGGTGAAACTTTCCATGAAGGTCCCGACTGTTTGTGGAGGAGCCCGCTGGGTCTGTGTAGCACGAGACCGTTTGAAAAAAACATTATCATTGATGAAGGGTTCCGGTTCATAGTCGCTGCTGCATTCATTGAGGAACCTGACGTCACGAGAATTGACAGCTTTCCGTTTTTCATGAAGGTACAAACAATAACCTTTAGAGGTTTCTGAATATCCAACGAGAATGCAGGGCTTTGAGCGTGCATCAAACTTTCCTCTTCCAGGTTTCTTCAGAAGAACAAAAGCTTTTGTGCCAAATGGTCGGAGGTGTTGTGCGGAGGGACGCACACCAGTCCAGATTTCGAATGGCGTTTTCATATCAATGTTTCTGGAAGGGTATCTATTGCGGAGTAGTTAACTGCGGATATTGTTTCAGCCCAGAATGAGTGATGGAGCCTCGACTGCAGAAGGATGCTACACGCCATTTTGACAAGTGTACGGTTCTTCCTTTCAGCAATTCCATTTTAGTGGAAGACTTTATTCGCCTGAAGATACCATGAGTTGAAAGAAAGTCATCAAAAGGCTAATTACAATATTATGTAACATTGTCTGACTGTAGAGCCCTAGCCCTGTGATCAGTCTGTGTCTCGAACATGGCCATCACCTCGCGGAAGGCAGTTAAGAGTTTGCTCATGCAGTTGAGAAATCGGACCTCACACCACTGTGTTCGTCAATGAAGATGGCAAAGAAATTGCTACCTAGTGATTTCACTTGCATTGGATCGCAAAGGTCGGAGTGCATGACTTAAAGTGGGGATGTTGTGTGAAGATAAGATGAAATGATAAAGGCGCGGCGACTCATTTTGCCGGTAAGACAATTAGGACAGGGCGATAGATCTCCTTCCTTGAGAGTCATGCCTTTCACGCTGTTGAACTTGTAGACCTCTTTAATAGCAGATGCATGGAGGTGACCGAATCGTTCGTGCCAAGACTGAATGGAGTTGTTTTCGGACAAGTAGGCACAGTTGGCGCTGTTGGCTAGACAGGATTGTTCTATGAAGTAGAGTCCATGCACACGGTTTGCAGCTGTGATGATTTTCCCTCTTGGGTTGATGACTTCAGCGCAACTCCTAATGAAGATGACAGTGTGTCTCTGGTCTGTTATGCGTCCAATGGAGAAAAGGTTGGAGCAAACCATCGGGGACAAGTAGCATTTGTGTTAATGGAATAACTTGCCCGTCTGACTGCTTGACAGGCGTTGTTAGTGAGTTGGCAAGACAGCAATCGGCCCTGTAATTTGGTGAGAGTCTAGTGCAGTTTTGTTGATGGACACATGTGGGATGAAGCGCCTATGTCGAGCAGCCAACGAGTTGAGGTACAGTGTGTGGCAAATGCTTCAGGCATAGTGTGATCAGTCAGTGCGTATAGGTCACCGAATTCAGCAACGGATGCCGGGGCTTGGGTGTAGACTGATCAGGTTTTTTCTTCCTTTATCTTGAGTCAAAGTTCTTGTGCAAATGGAAGGTCATCACGGGAAGTTATGGCTACACGGATGTTGTCGTAAGAGCTGGGCAAGCTGTGCAGCAACAAGTTTCCGACCATCTCGTTGCTTATTTCCATCTGTAGTGCCCGGAGTCTGTTAATGGATTTGATTGCAAGTACCAAGTCAGAAATGGCATTTCCATCCTTTTCTAGCCATGCTTCGATTTTTGAAGCAGGGTCATAGTCACCATCACATATTGTTGGCTTTGGAATTTTTCCTTTGACATATTGTAGGAATTGTTCTTGTGTAATACAGCATGCATCTGTACCTGACATATCTCGAAATTGTCCTTGGTGAGGTCTTCAATTCTGTGTATGCTGGCCATGTTGTAGAAATTCTCACTCTTGTACAAATTTATAAATTTGCAGTAGAATTAATGCTGAGTTCCTGGAGAACAATATTTCAAGCTCTGTAGTCTTGGAAGTGGAAAGATGCAAAGGAAATTGCCGGCAAATTCAAAGCAGCATACAAAAGTAATGTGCAGGATGTGGTAATAGAAAACTGCCAATTAGAGCAGAAAAACTCACTGGAGACGTTTCTTGATGATTTCAGCACAGTTACTGAGCTGCTGGGCCCATAATCTTGTGACAGTTCCACTTTTTCGTTACCTTTAATGTTCTCTCCACCGTAAAATCTAGGTCTTAACGGGTTAAAATGTTATTTTATTATTATTATGATTCTTTGTTGAAAAGACTAATGTTCAATTCGTGACTTATAGGTACCGTAAATTCTCATTTAATACCCCAGGGGCGTTATTCAAATCTCAGACTTTTGCCATGGGGTGCTATTAGAGATTGGGGTGTTATTAGAGATGGGGCATTATTTCATTTTCCTTAATTTTATTAACACTTTATTCTGTTTTTGAAATAAAATTAGAGCCACTATTCAACGTCACCATTAATTAGAAAGCCAATTCTTCATTAAGGTCCACCGCTCAATATTTTTTTCCAATTTAGGATTATTATTTCCAGGATTCAAGTTTAATTTAAAAGTAAATTAAACTTTTCTAAAATCATACCGATTGAAGTCT
>WWPM01022206.1:4593-26694 GCA_023279145.1 Glomeris maerens
GACGCCGGCGCCCGCAACGCATTCAAATTTCAAACGGCCATTCCAAATTCGAATGGAACGAAACGCACACATTAGCTGTCGGCCAGGTGGCGCTGCGTCTCGTATCGATCATGGCGCCATCTCACCGCAGTTTCCCGAACTACGTCGGTTCGCACTCAGAATTGTAATTACCCAAATGCTGCATAAAACAACAACTTTTGAAATTACATTATTTCGGTGAAATTTGGCCCCAGTTACTTCGTTAATACAAAATTCATTGCGTTTCATGTTTCATTATGGGTGCAATCATGCAGAAACTTGACGCCATAAACACAACGGATTCGAGTTACGACGCTTCGAGTTACGCATTTCCACTCTATAATTCGAAACGGAATGAAAATTGCATTTTTAACCTTTGGCCCATGAGGCCCTGAAAAGCAACACAATCCGTTTGCCATGGTTGCTGTCCATCATCGATTTACCATCGATTGTGATCGCTAAAAGCCCGCAATGTTTGCTTTTCGAGCCGAAATTCCGCCGATGCCGGGAGACGATCACCCCAAATGCGTCACACATTCGCACCTTTCAGTGTTATCAGGGCCCATCCAAATGCTAATCGAGCCGGGCAACTGTTATTCTACTGTGGCGCCATCTAGCGACGAAGCGCCGCATTAAAAGCATTTCCCTTCGCGTTTACCCACAACAACTAAATAATTCAGCTTTAAAAAATCGAAATCGCGCTTACAATTTCTCCCCGACGATATTTTATGTTTGGCAATGCTTCCCAGCTGTTTATTTAGGATTGTATTTATAAAAAAAACATTTAGTACATAACGAGTACACCCTATAGATATATACAAAGACAATTTGCATATATAATCAAGGCCAAATTTGCTATTTAAAACGAAAAAAACATCCCAGTTTTTCCAGTAATCATCACCAAGGACATTTGAAGTATTTTCTAAGTTCTGCCGCCAGGTGGCGGGGAAAAAAAGGCTGTTGATAGAGCAGCTTTTCCGCTCTGCCACCTGGTGGCTAAAGTCCCAACCATTACTCAAATCCCACTTTGTTTCGGAAATTGCAGTTGTTTCTGAAGAATAAAGATTCTGGATAATTTCTAATTTAAGTTTTTAAAAATTATTACAGCAATTTCTAAATAATAATATAAAATTTCGAATTTAAAGCATTTTTACAGACAAAATGGCGATTTTGTGCAAACACTCTCATGTAAAAGTGCTTCATCACGTGCACAGATAAGATAAAATATGATTGGTGGATGTTACAGTATTATATCTGCAAATTAATGGAAAACAAGAGTAAATATGAAGAGGAGGAGGGGGTGTGATCGACACTTGTTACCATCTATTCACAGTATAATTCCACGATTACACAAGTTGACAAAAATACTAAACATTATTTTACCTGACTCCATCGAAAAGAAAACGACGAACTTCTGCTTCGAAGCAACATCTGTTCGTTTACCAAAATCCAAATAACAAGTGACAGGGGTTGCTGTAGTCGCCCATGGACTTTTAACTATGCTCTTCCATCCAGTGAGCGACACCCCCTTCCATTTCTTCCCACGCAATTCTAACAGCTTTTATATCAAAACAAATCTGCCCATAAAACTCCATAAATAGACACAAAAACAGACGGATAGTTTGGCATCCGTCTTAAATGTCCCTCGTGTGATTTAGATTTATCTCTTTAAAAAATAAAAATACATATATCGCAAACCCGGTCACCGGATTCGAACCCACAACCTTGAAATGATGACACTGCATCGAGCAATGCAGGCCGATTACGCATTGTGGAACGAGACGCGGTGACGCCGTTCCGAAACGGCAAGCAACAAGCACGAGCGTCACATCGGCGGCGCCACTTCCTGCCAGCGTCACGGCGTCCCGTTCTTATCAGAAAAATAACCGTTTTCGTCGTCATCATTCGTTAATTGCGAAATAATGAAGCGCAAAGTTTAGAACGAGCACTGATTGTCCCTGATCGCATCGATCGATCGATTTATGAAAGGAATGGCGGTACGTAGAATTCCATTCGAAACTAATTGCGAGTCGGATGGTGGAAAAAAAACGTTGAAAAAGTTGGGTTTTCCCATTTACCTGCTGTCCAATGTCGAGTCCAGTGTTCGTATCCGTTTCGATTTCGATCCGTTCGCAAAGTTATTTCGATGCAATCTTCGCTAGAGTAGTCGTCCTTATCTCCTCTGGTAATAATACCAGCCAACGAAACGAAAGAACGCGCCCAAACAACGCCATCTTGGAACGCGAAGCGCAGACGTCATCGAACTTTTTAGTTCCGCGACCGCCAGCAGAGGGCGCGAGCACCATACCATACTCAAACCACGCCCTCATAGGAGGCCATCCACCAATCATGGCAGCACGCTTCAACAGGCAACGCATCATCGCCGACACGTTATTGGTGGATGCCGGTTTCGCGCCACTTTGATAGGCGGGGCTTAGACTCAGTTAATGAATGAAAGGGAGGTTCCAAATGTACATAACGACCTCGCCGGCATTTACGATTGGTTGGAATGCGAAACTCCTGGTTCTGATTAGCTACTAGAATGAATATGACGAATTTGAATGTCTTGGAATTCGGATACAGATCACAGAACCAGGAAATGATTCGTTCCCAGCTAAAAATGCAACAAAAGCTATGGAATTCCCCGGATAAAAAACAAAACAACGTGAAAACCCATAATAAAAGATGTTTAAACAGCGCTATTACCATCTGGCGGCCGAAATTGAAACTACATATGGAACTGAAATAAATACAATTAAATAAACAATGTACTGCATTTTTATGATAATAAATGGATGCAAAAAGGCTTAATAGAGTTACTTCTGCATTCAAAGTGCATTGACTTATTACTATCCTTGTTCTTTAGCTAATTTGTGTAATTCAAAACCAAATAAAAGAAAACTTTGATTTGCCGCAACGCATTTAATTTTTCAACAGGATGTTTGTCGTTTTCCTCAGATTGCAATTTGTAATCTTTTAATTAGTAAAAAAAAAATGTGTAATTACCAAAGTAATTAATTCCCACTCTTTGTAATTACGAATCGCTTTATTTTACCGAGCCGCCAATATGTGAAATTCAAGTAAATTAGAGCGCAAAAAATGAAATTTACTTATATTTTCAAAAGAATTAAATTGATAGTATACTATTTGAAGATCTCGACATTGTCCAGTGCCCATTGGTCCCGGCCAGGGCCATCGTGGTTCGGCTGCCACCATCGCAGTCGTATTCGACGTCCCGAACGTGGCAATTCGTATTGAACCCTTCGCGCCTAAACAAATTTTAACACATCAAACTCGGAACAATTTGAAATAACGTAAACGGAGATTTTGTTTTCACGCTTACGAGCAAATAATCCTTGGGGTGATGGCCGGCTATTAGCTTCCAACGGATGCCGTTGTCCTCACTGTACTGCAAAAGCACCAGTTTGGTGTTGTCCGCGAGGGCCGAAGAAGTCGCGTCGGATCCGCAACCGATTCTCATTACGAACGACACTCGACTGCAAATGCAACCGCTGTTTAAAACCGTGTCACTTCACAAATAACTAATCTGTACTGTAAATTTACGAGATGACTTCGGGATCGGTGACGGCCATCCGCACGCCACACGTGTCGAATCGCAGATGGAGGCCGTGGCCATCAGGTGCCGCGGAGCCGCAACTCTTACCCGGCTTACCGCCAAAAATGCCGCTCCAAAACTCGGCTTTTTCTCCTTCGAAGTCATCGCTTAGCTTTGCGGGTTCATCGCCGTCATCTTCTTCCAAGTCCAACTTAACCGCTGCTTCGCAACGTTCTCCTAAAAATGATTTCAGCTCTCAATTCGAAATGAAAGAGCTTTTTATACACTTGGTTGCACCTTTGCGAGAAGAGTCGCAAACGCAACGTCCTCGCACGCAGTCCCCGAAGCCGTTGCACGCATCAGGGCACGAGGGTCCTACGTAAACGTCACTAACGGCCCACGAGGACGTGGCCGTCTTCGACTGTAACCACCGGAACTGCGTGTTCCTGTCAATTTAATCCCCCCATTCTTTATAATTATAATGTTAACTCTTAACGAGCAAACAACAGAGTGCAGAAATGATGCAACTAGCTCAAATGAGCAACACACAACAACTGACTTGCAACAGAGACAAAAGATTGAACCATATTGGCGCTATACTGGTAGCGCGATCTATACTTTTCACGGAATAATATTTAACAATAATACAAGCAGAAAAAAGAAAACATTTAGGGGCAGAACATTGCTCGCTTGAAATTGCTCTATACCGCAACATGTAAACATGAATCGAACCCTGAAAACGTCCTGGCAGGAAGCGGGATGACCACTCGCGTCCACTCGTGAAACGCGTCTTGTCCGTATACGGACGCGGCGTCCAAGACGTTCGGCGAGCAGCCGGTCCGAGAACCGATACCGGGGTAACAGGGTGGCTTCACTAGATGCCATGTTTCTGAAACAAATATTTCAAAAACATGAAACGTGGAATTTAAATAGTAAAAATTATAAAAATACCGGATGCAGGATCCGTTGAGTATTCGAGACGCACGCTAGCAACGTTATTGCAACTTTTGATGACGGCATCGCAGCCGATGGCCAGCTGGGAATAAAATACACAACTGTTTTAATATTACGGGGATTAGGTTTCTTATTCGTGTGTAAAATCTATATACCTTGAACTGGAGGATGTAACCCTCTCCGACAATCACTTCCCTCGTGGTCAAACTCCTTTCGTTGGCGTTAGTCAAAGACCCGTTCCAAACCATGGAATTGCCGGCTTTCCCGCAGTAGTTATTCCGCATCTAAACCGTAAGTTTGTATATTTTTCAATGCGATTTGGCAAACATTTTCAGTAATACTAATTTCAAAAATACCAGAATCAATGCGCTTTTGGATATTTTACACGTAATTTAAGTAAAAGTAATGGGAAATAAGTTTACGAGTATGAACATACTTCTCCGTACGGATGAAACCACCAACTGGCATCCGCGTCCGTTACGATCCGGTCATCGTTAATCTCTTGTCCTCCTATAAAGATGTCATCCAAAGCCCACGAAGCCGATTCTACGGATCCCGTTGCTGCCGGCCCTTCCGGTTGGAAATCGGGGTCCATCTGCCGCCACCTGAAACGGGTGCTGGAAGTACGGCATTTGGCCGGAAGAAGGATGTAATCGAAGCGGGGGACGCGGTAGCTCTCGAAGCCCAATTCGTAAATGGATTCCCAAGACATCCCTAGATTTGAAATCAATTCCAGAGAGTCTACTCGTTTTTCGGAAAAGTTTCAATATATACCGGAATCAAGCGAGAACTCCAAGAAGACGTTTTCGTGTTTAGACGCGGCCGGTTTGCACGCCGGTAACCCGGACTTTCCTCCGATGAGTGCCACGTACTGGATGAATCTAGATTGTCAAAGATAACCCCGAATCAAATTCGTAATTTCTCGCCGTTACATTCATATTAGTTTTTTTATATTTTTACTTCGCATCGCTGAGGTCCAAGTCGACGGTTTCGAGGCTTCTTGCCCCTTTCTTATCAAAAACCAATGCAGTGTTGGCTTTCATCGGCAAGCAAGGAACCCCGACTCGGCCTCCCGTAACTGAGAGTTTCGCTTCGTCGAAGCTCCTTTCGAATGACTCTTTCAGATACGTCTTTCAACGAATAAAGTCCAAACCTCTCGGTTAATTAAAAATTTTCCCGATTGATGTAAAAACAAAAACAAAAACCAAGTTTACCGGATTAAGTTTCTCTTCGTGAGTGTCTTGGCAAAAAGTGCCGTGAAATCCTCGGTCGCAATCGCATCGAGAACCCGAATCGGAACAGTAACCGCGAAACGAACACATGCGGGGACACACGGGTCCCGCGTAAACCTCATCGATCGTCCAGGAACCCGATGACGGAGACTGATATTGGATCCATCGGAACCGAGTCCATCTAGTAAATGATGTAGAAATGTTTAAATTACATTATAATTGAGTACGTGTATAACTTCCAGCGGTACGTACTCCGAAGCTGGGATTTGGGAAAGCGGAAACAGGAATCTTTTGGCTGGGAACGGAGGATAGAATCGTGTCGGGGTAAAGGTGCTTCTGAAAGCCTCGGGGTACGAAGGACCGATGACGTGGCTCCACGAGAACCCGAAGTCCGTTGAGAATTGGAGATCGATGGTCGCGGCACCACTTGCTTCCATCTGAACGAAAAGATTTCATTTTAGATACGAGTGCGAACTAAAAAAAACTTAAACTTGCCGCAAACTGGAGGATGTCTTCATTTTGTAACCGCACGTCCACCGTTTCTAAAACAGCGTCTTGGGAGACGGCGGGTCCCACGATCAGCTGACCGTCTCGTAACAATGTCGCGTTCTGCTCGCGGAGCCAACCGGATGGCCGGCTAGCGCTGCCGAGAACTATCTCGTCAACGGCCCAATCGCCGCGCCCTTGGCCCCGACTCGGCTGCCACCATCTGAAGCGCGCTCCGTTCACCTTGGCGCTCTTCGGCAAGTTGACAACGATAAGAGTGGCTGCGCGGTTCCCCTTCGAGTCTATTTCCTTTAAGGTGACCCATCCGGACGCGGCCTCGGCGAACACTTGCAGGAAGACGTTGTCGCTGTCGAGACCGGATGCCGCGTTCAGACATCCGGATTTGAAGTAGAAACTTACGAATGTCCCGTTCCTCAAGTCTAATTCTTTCGTTTCCAATACTCGGCTATGTTGCTGGATATGAAGACACCAAAAATGCAATTTATTAGTGACGTAAAGATTAATTTGCGCTTTTTCGATAAGTACCCCGTAAAAGTGGAGAGCAGTGCCGTATCCGACGCGGCCGCACAAGTCGGACACGAAAGCACCAACCGTCTTCCGCCGCAGACCCTCGCCTTCATCCGAGAAGCTTTCCGTGAAGAAACTCGGTAACGGGGATTTGGGCACGGAGCAATCGTCTCCGTGCCATCCATCGTCGCATCTGTACAACAGGACAAAGTATGGTGGTAATAATGCGGCAAGAGATTTAGAATCGGAAAGGATAAAGGGCTTTTACGAGCATCCGTTTGCGTTGCAGTGGCCGTGTGCGGAGCAGGACACGGAGCACCGGTCGCCGATGTACACTTTTCCGAGGGACCAGTTGTCGGACGTGGCGTAAGGTGAGAGTTGGATCCACCGGAAACGAGTAGCCTTGGACCTGCGAGCAATCGATTATACGTATATACGTCGATCGGATCAATATAAACACAAAATGCGGAATACAGTATATCAGAAATAATTGCAAATAAATCCAAAATAAATGCAAGTAAATCACAATAATTGAAAAACAAATCAAAATACATGGAAAAGAAGTAGGCAAAATAAATCAAAATGAATGGTAAAATAATTCGAAATAAATAGAAACAGAAATCAAAATAAAATGAAAAATAAATCAAAATAAAATGAAAATAATTCGAAATAAATAGAAAAATAAATCGGAATAAATTGAAACAGAAATCAAAATAAATTGCGAAATAATTCGAAATAAACTGAAGAAACCTAAATAAATTAAAAGTAATTCGAAAAATTACTAAAAATAAATAGCAAAATAATTCAAAATACATTGAAAATTAAATCAAAATAAATCTTGAATCAATATAAATGAAACAAAAAATCACGAATCGATAAAAAGTTACCACGTGTAATACGGCAAGTTGAAACCTATCCTGTTTACGCCGTAATATTCATCCGCGGCATACACACTACCCGATCCATAATTCCGCGAACAGGACACGTCGGGCGGAAGGCACGGCTCAATGACTCTCGTCCAACTTTTCCCCATGTCAGTTGAGAACTGAAGTTCCACACCTGGCAACAACGATGCTATCATACTTGTGTAGGAAATCAAATTCTAGACGAACGGGCTGAATTTACTGTAATACGACGAGGACCGCTCGCAGCCCATGACGAGGTCGAACTGGACGTACGATCGGTCATCGACCGTCACGTCTGCGGTCACCGCGTACCGTTCTCCCGCTTCTGCGGAAAAGTGGAGGAAGTGATCCTTCAAGCCGCAAACCGGTTTCGTAATTCCGCTCGAAACGTCGATCCACGCGTTTTGAAGCGAGTCGTGGTCAAAGTCATCGCTCAACATATCGTTGCCGTCGCTTCCGACGTGTATCTGGAAAATCGTATCGCGCGGATTAATCTTTGCGGAGGAATATATTGAAGAAAAACCGACCTGGTCAATGGCCCAATCCGCCGCAAACTCTCCCCAACTGGACGGTTGCCACCATCGAAGTTGAACCGACGGCCCTTTCACCACGTCCGGCACCTCGATCGCTACGTACGTCGTCAATCCCGATTTCGATTCGCCGAACGGAAACTTCTCGATCGTGCGCCAAGACACGCCATCGTCTTTCGAAAACTGCAAGAGGACCGCGTCGGCCCGCGAAAGGGCCTCGTTAGGTCCTCCGCATCCGAGTCGCAGGTAAAACTGCAAGGAACTGTTATCCGAACCGAATTTCAAAATCACTTCGCAAAAAAACACGCGACTAGGCCGCAATCACCTGGCGAAAGACAAGTCCAGATGCTTCGTAACCAACACGCGATGACCTCTGCGCGCAAACACGAGACTGGAACCGGACGCGAGTACGCCGCCGCATTTCCTCGAGACTTCCCCGCCGATCGCGCGGTGCCAGACCGCAAAGTCTCGCGCGTCACCTTCGAAGTTCGAGATGAACGCGGTCGCGTTACCGGTGTCGTGCGGCTCGCAACCGTGGGACCTCTGTAACTCCACGTGGCACCGGCTAAGTTGCCCGGTGCACTCGTTCGGACACGCCGGTCCGACGTACACGTTACTTAACGCGAAACCGGGAGCCTCGTTGCCGTCGGCGTTCAACTGTCGCCATCGGAACCTCACGTGTCTGTTATTACGTAATGGACCCAACACGTTAACGATAACATTCACGAGAACAACGAATAATAAAAGGCTAACCAACCCGCAGACGTGAAGGTCACGCAACGGGATGGCCAAACTGAGCCACTCGAAGCCGCCAACGTCAAAGTAAACCGTCGGCTCGTCTTCCTCGAAGGTCGGATCGGGGTTTGGGCCGTTGTCCTTCCCGCCGTAGCCTCTAACAAGGTTCCACGTGATGCCTTCGTTGGCCGAGTACTCAAGAAGCACCGGATACCCGCTGCTTCTTTCGTCTTCGTCTTCGCCTCCGCCTCCGCCTCCGCCCCCGCAACCAACTTTTAACTGAAACGTGGATATTGATTACACATTATTAACCCTTTTGGGGGCTGTTCATAAATGCGTATTCGCAACTCTTCAATCCAAGGTGTGCTCGTATGATCTGACATAGTTAGCGTTGGAATTGTGTCAACTGATTCAATTTCAGAAACTGGGCATTAAAAAATATCAGTTTTCATCAAACCAATCACAATGTTCGTCATTTACCCTTGTTTTCCATTTAACCATGAGCTCATTCGTAATTTACGAATGATCCCTTTCAGTAATTTTGCACAAAAGTGTCTTACATCAAACTGTACGATGGTGTCGCTGGATATCTGCACATCCAGCGTGTAAAGCGCTCGCGTCACGTCCTCGCCGCTATCGAAAACCAATCCGCTTCTGAAACCCGCAACCAAACAACAAACATTATTTCAAGTTATATCGTTTCGGAGGGAAAACGAAAATAAAAGTTGAACTGACCGGTTACAGAAATAACCGACGCGACCTCCGGGCCAATCGATGTAAGACTCGGTTCGCATTTCCGATTCGAAGGTGTCGTGCAAGACGTTCGGGTACGCCGACATCCCTCCGACGTAAACGCTGTCCAAGGCCCATTCGGCATCTCCGGCTCCTCCGTGTCTCGGCTGCCAGAAGCGAAGCCTCGTCGAGTTGGTCTTCACCTGCGCGTCTTGCAGCAGCACGTTAACTTTGTACGGATCGTGGTACTTGGTTAAATAAGGAATCTCCTGCAAAACAAATTTTGAACCGTCACGTATCGAACACGTCATATTTTATAAATATACGTAATAAAGCAAACCTTCAATGTCTTCCACGTAATTCCGCCGTTGTTCGAATACTGCACAACAACACTGCTTTCAGGGTCAAAAGTGGCGCGCTTGGACGCGCAACCCATTTTGATGGTGAATTCCAGGAACCTCGCGTTGCTCAGATCAAGATCCTGCGACGTCAGCATTCTCGTCCCGTTCTTTGCGAACCAGTAAAATCAAATAAGGAGTGGAATAAAAAAAAATAGGGAAATGTTTGACACAACCGTGTGAAACGTAAAGGCCATTCCGTTGACGACGCGGGAACACCGATGTCCTACTTCTCCCCCGAATACCTTCGGCCAGCGTACGGCGTTTAAATGAACCGTGTCGAAAGTTTCCCTCAAGTGCCGAGGCAGCGAAACGATCGCGGTGCAGTACGGCGGTCCGTACCCTTCGTCGCAACTGCAATTCGCGTTCTTATTATTATTAAAAGATCGTATACAATACACCGAAAATTAGGAAAGAGTTAAAACCACACACTGGCATTTTCCCGATTTGCAGTGACCGTGTCCGGAGCACAACCACGGGCATCCTTGCCCAACGTAGACACCGGCCAAAGCCCACGCTTCCGACGAGAGACTGTCGGACTGCTGCGTCCACCTAAACCTCACGTTCCTAGATCTGGAAAAAAACAAATAATCATCGCAACATGCCCTCGTACAAAAAAAGTTGTCATTACATGGCTCGAGGCGGGAAACCCATCGTGATCCTCGTCCAGTTGGAATACGAGTCTGAATCGAAGACGCTGGACTCCGCGTAGCCGTGGCATCCGACGTCCGGCGGCAGACATTCCTCCACGAGCGGTGCCCAAGTCGTGCCAGAATCGAGAGAGTACTGGAGGACTACGGCAAAAGCCTGCTCCTGTCTCCCTAACGCGGTGTTCAAGTCGAACTGGACGAACGAGGACGAGGACGTGGCAAGGTCCCAGGTTTCCGCGTAACGAGTTGCCGCGTCTCAATGAAAGAAGAGTAATTTGCACTTTTACCGCGTGAACGTGCAATTCCCCAAAATTACCTTCGCTTCCCGAAAAGAGCAACGCGTTGACCGCGGGGTACGCGGTCGGTCTCGCGTTGGCCACCGAGTACCAATTGGCCATCCGGAGCGACGCGAACCGATCCTCGAAGACAACATCGTTCGTGTCATTGGCGGCGACAAACACGTCATCAAGGGCCCATTCGCCGAGGTCATCCGGCTGCCACCACCTGAACGCGACCCTTCGCGCCTTCGCGTCCGTCGGCAGGTTGACGCGCACCGGACCGCTTGTTGCCATCTCCGTCAGCAAATGCCAGATCAGTCCGTTGGTGGCGGTGTACTGGAAAACCACGCTGCCGTTGCGATTCGATGGCGGCCGGCAACTCTCGGCGAACGGACTGTCGCTCGGTTCGCCCAATCGCAAGACGAACTCCACGCATCTATACACGATTACACTTCCAATTTTAACTGACGGTGGAGACGGGGAATTATAAAGACGGAATAAGCAAACCGACTTTATGTTTCTCGTATCGAGTGCAACGGTCCTGGCCAATCTCGGACCGACGCCGCTGAAATAAAGGCTCTTTCCTGTCGATACCACCCCGCAACCTTTTCCGATCGCACCGCCGGACACCATTTCCCAAAATTGACTCGGCTTCTCATCTTCGAACCTGTCCATCATCGCTTTGGGTGCGCCGGGACCGGTTTCACAACTTTGTCCTGATCCGAAACCGTACATCGCAATACAGTAATACATAACACAACACCTTGTAGCGTTACGATTTGTGTAAAAGGGTTACCTTCGAAACCACGGTCGCACTTGCAGACGCCGGACGCGCAGACTCCGTTGCCGAAACAAAGATTCCTGCATTGTTTCCCGATGTATACGTCTTTAAGGGCGAAAGCTTTCCCACCACGTCCTTCTTGCAACCATCGTATCGTCAGTTTTCTAAACATCGATACGAAAACCATTACTTCGTCATAGCGGCATCAGATGAGCTTCCGCATGGCAATATTGTTATTTAATGGTGAACAAAATAAACAGGGTTCACATTGAACATCATGAGAGAAAGAGAAAGATAACATTCGCTTTTATAGCTTTCGGAACGACCAAAAAAACGCATCGGTATAATGAGTTACAACATTTATATATAACATTAATACAACACAAATACTAACAAAGATAACACAGGATGTTATCAGGAAAAACACAATATAACCGTGTAATAGAACTCTGACAAACCCAGTGGCCACCGCTTCCTTCCCAACCTTGTACGCCACGTTCGTCCATCGCGGACGAAGAGTGGAGCGGCGCACGCTCGCGTCGTGCCGCTTCGATTCGCACTCCGGCCTTTCGCTCGCCGGGAAACACGCGCTCCGGATCAACGACCACGTGTCTCCGGAGTCCTTCGAGTACTCCACCCGCACCGCAGCCGAATCCCGCCCTTCGCATCCGACAGCCACCTGCCAAAAAACCGACAACGTACAATATCCCAGCGAAAGAAATAACAAAGATAAATCAAAGACCTTGAACTGAACCACGTCGCCTTCCGAGAGGCTCGCTTCGGCCGTCATCGCAAAGTTGGCAGCCTCTTCGTCCTCGCTTTGGAATACGAGGACTTCGTCTTCCGACTCGCAGTACTTCTCGATCCTCATCTTCGAGTGAAACGGGAAGATCGTGGCCAAAGCGGTCATCTAGGACGTGTTTTCATTTTAGTTGTGACCGCAAAAAAACAAAACAATCGGGTTTGGTGGACGGTAAATTACATTCGCCGAGTCGGTGCGAAGGGAAGTCGGGATTGGTTCTTTGCTTACGAGGACATCGTCAAGCGCCCATTGGTTGTGACCTTCGCCGTCGTGTTGCGGTTGCCACCATCTGATGCGAGTGCGTTCCGATTTAGCCTCTTCCGGCAGCGGCACCGAAACGAACCTCGGGGTGCGGTGTCGGTCGTGCGATAGCTCCTTCATTAGGTGCCAATCCACGCCGGAGTTCTTGGAATACTGCACAAGAACGCTTTCGCTTCTGTTTGAGGATTTGCGGCAAAGTATCGGCGAGCCGCCTCCGATCCTCACGAAGAACCTGACCGCGTCCGCGCCACTAGTGTCCATCTCGGGAGTGACCAACTGCCGCGTGCCGCTCTGTAATAAACTCGCCCTCAAATCGCAACCGAGAACTTTTGAAGTTCATCTTTACCGCGCACCTTATTGAAATAAAGCGACCGGCCGGAGGAAATCGTGCCGCAACCCTCGCCGCCGTCCACTAACTGACCGCCGTCTACTTCGTAACCGTATCCTCGAAGCTCTTCCGCTGAGGACGCGTCGAAGTCGCTTCGTAACCGCGTCGGCATCTTTTCTTTCGGCACGCAAGACGTTCCCAAAAAGCCCGCGTCGCATCTGCGCCGTAAACATAACCCAGAAACTATTTGAGAAGATTGCCAATCTAGGACAGTTTCTTAGCTAATAAGGGATTTTGACACAAGGTATTTGAAGAATTTCAGGAATACTTGCACGCATTTGCCATCGTAACAACGCCCGTGCCCGCTGCAAAGGTTCGCGCAACTCGGACCGACGTAGATGTTGTCCACGGCCCACGAGTCGGACGCGAGGAACCTCCGCTGCACAAGTCGTAGCCTCGTTGCGTCAGACCTACCGAGCAAACGGCCGAAGTTCGTAAAAGGCTTAACTTGGAATGGTAAAAGGCCTAACTTGGAATGGTAAAAGGCTTAACTTGGAATCGAAAAAGGCTTAACTTGGAATCTAGCGTAGTAGTAGTAGTAGTAGTAGTATTAGTAGCAGTACACTACTGTACCATGTATTGCGGGGAAGAAGGATGGTCACCCTTCGCCATCTCGGGTACTCGGACGTGTCGTAGGCAGTTCCCTTCGACGAGGAACCTCCGCATTCAGGGGCGGCGGCGACGGAACACGGTTTCCGCACCGGCCGCCATTCCACGCCGTGATCGGTGGAATATTCCAGCATGACCTGAACACAAAGACTACCAAGCTATAGAAAGTTACTACTTTTTGAGTTATTAATAGTTAAAATGTATTGACCGTACTTGGCTATCAAAATGCCGATCCAAAGTGCCATCGCTGGCGTCGCAATTGATGGCCAACTCGAACTGGGCCATCGTCTGCGGCCCGACCGGCACGGCCCTCGTCTCCACAAACCTACTCGCTTCGTTCGGAAGCCCGTCGGAGAAGACGAAAGCCTTGGCCGCGCCGCAGTAACTCGCGCCGCGTCCCAAGTAGCTGCTGACCATCTTCCTCGTCCGCTCATCGTCTTCGAAATCCACACTGATCGAGTTGGACGGCGTCAGACCGAGCGCTACGTCGTCAACGGCCCACACGTCCCTTCCGTGTCCGGAATGCGACGGCTGCCAGACGCGCAAGCGGCAAGAGAGGCCTTGCGCGTCACCCGGTACGTTCAACGTCACCCGGGTCGGTTCGGAATACAGCGCGGCTTCGAAGCCGTGCAACAGAAACCAGACGATGCCTCCGTCGCAAGAGTAGTGAACGTATACGTTGCCCAACGAAGGAGCTTCGGGGGACGGGCACTCGTTAACGGCGGAAGAGCTTCCGACCCGAAGGCTCATTTCGAGGAACTTTCCGCGCATCGTGTTCAGATCTCTCGTGACGGCTTCTCTACGCGGGGCTCCGTTGAACACGAGGGCGCGTCCGCGGCCCAGAACCCCGCATTGGTAGCCGAGCACGGCGCCGGAAATCTGCCCCGAAAGTATCGAAGCCTTTATCGGAATCATCCGGTACCGATTTCAAGTCTGATGAGGAATTTGTGTAAAATATACCCCGAGGAAGTTACGGTTGCGAAGTACGGACTCCTCCGACGGGAATGTTTCGGTGAAATGACTCGGCTGCTTCGGAGCCCGTTCGCAATGTTGTCCCGAGAAACCGAAATCACAGCTGAAATTTGGATTCTTTTATAAAAGATCTGAATCGTTATGAAAATTGCTGGCATTGGGCTCAGTTATAATGGACAATGGCTGAAGGGACTAACAATATTATCTTGAAAAGCGTGATAGACACATGCGGCCTTCCGAGACTGTTCGGCACATACTTATTTTTTTTCGAGAGAAACATTACATCGTTGCGTCATCCATTTTGAATGCGGTCACCATTTCTTGCACGCAATAGATCGAAACGGAACTCAACCTCTCTCCATGTTCGACCTGAACGCTTTCTGTCTTGAACAGTGCTGTTTTCAAGAAATTTCTTATGCCATGCTCGAATTGTTGGCTGCGAAGGGGGATCTTTGTTTTATGTTTTTCTGTAATTTCTTTGCACTTGAGTGACGGAATAGGTTGAAAAAAGCCAGGCCACGCACTGTGCTTTCTCCTGCAGGGTTGCCATTGTTCTGATAGGTGGCATCCAATGACGCTTCTACTTTCTACCAAGTGCGTGCACACAAACACGTGGCACACGCAAAACCCTCAGCATATGCCCCCGTAGTCTGAAAAAACCGCATATCTCTATCACACTTTTCAAGAGTTTTGTGAGCAGCGAAACATAGAAAGGGACTTTTGGAACACCCTGTAGATTGAATAGGATTTTTGTCGGGACCGGCATTTGGAATGCACTACATCCGGGTGTATGCTAAATCCGAGGCCACTATAACCAAATTCTACTGTATGTAGTTATAAGTATTTTCAAGATTACAAACTCGTTCCGTACCTGCAACCATCGGACGAACACAAACCGTGTCCGCTGCAACCAAACTGGCAATAACCGATGTAAACTGAATGCAACAATATTAAGGAACGCAGTAAGTACTTGGGGAAAGTTAACAAGGAAACTGCGTGTTATTTATACCGCTATCGATAGCCCAATTTGACTCGGCCTCGTCGTTCTCCTGTCGAAACCGGAATCTCGTCGACGATCCTCGAGCCGCGTACGGCAGAGGCAACGTTACGCGTTCCCATCTGGAATAACGCAAATGAGAAAGAATGAATGGCGGGAAATGGGCTGCGACGCGCAATGTTAATAACAAACCCGGCAGATGAAGACGACCACCACGACTTGATGACCGTGGGGCCTTTGCCGGAACACGATGGCGGCAAACAAGGTTCGGGCGCTGCGTTAGTCCAACGAAGGCCGTGGTCGTTTGAAAATTCCACACTTACGCTAGATTAGAAAATAGTACAATTTCAATTCCGCAATGACCGAGTTATTAATCGGGATTGTTATACCTGTTATTTGGGACAACTCCTCCACAATGGAGGTTGATGGAGAACTGAATGACGTGCGACACTCGCGAAGGCATCCACGGCAATATTCGGATCCCGTCAACCGCCCAAACATTTTCGCCCTCGTTTTGCGGTTCGTCTTGCTTCCAACAGAACCTCACTTTACTCCGCAAAAGCCCGGGCAGAATTGCGATCGAAACCTCAACTGGAACCTACACACACATATACATATACAGGGTGGAAGGAAAGTCTCGCCTCTTTGGAAATAACTTTGACAGCGATGATTCTAGGTGACTTATGAGTATGAACAAAGTTGGTCTACACACTGGGAGAAGTCTATCTATGAAGTCTCAGGCTTGACCTTGATGCCCGATTTCAAGGCCATTCGAAAACTAACTTTGCTAGTTTTGCCGATAGAGGTGTAGTTTCAATTTATGAAATGTTGCCAACCATATTCTGAACATTTTGGTGAAAACAGAGTTGAAATCGGTCAGCAAACACAGCAGATAAGGCCGGGTTATTTTTGAAATATTCCTTGCATGACAACCGTTTGCTTTGATAGGTTGGTAATGCAGGAAATAAGTTAAGGGGCAGCAGCAAAATCAACACGGCCATATCTGCTTTGTTTGTTGGCCGATTTCAAATCTGTTTTTGACAGAATGATCAGAATATGGTTGGCAACATTTTTTAAATTGAAACTACGCCTCTCTCGGTAAAACTAAAACTTAACTCTGTCAAGGAATTTCCGATGAAGGAATCGATTGCTTAAAAGACGCTAAAACTGGATCAATATTTTAAACTAGTTCAGTAAAGCTAGTGTTGTCCACACTCTTGAAATTAAACGCGATTAACCGTTAACCGAGTTTAAAAGTTGCTGTGCGAATGGGGTATAACCAGTATTACATCTGTCTTCATCTTCGAACCGCGAATCTCGTCCAGTTGAAATATTTGACCCGACGTCTCCTCGGCATACACGGCAACGTAAAGATCTTCGCCGTGAAACTTGCCTTTGCCGCACGCCACATTTCCTGCAGTTACGTATACATATATCAAAAAGAAGTGATTCCAACTTTACACTAAGTGCGATTCGTACCAGTTACAAAGTGAAAGCGAAGGTTTCCAATCGAATCCCCTTCGTCGACGAACCGCGTGCAAAGCATTCGGACGCCGTGCGTCGCGAACACGACGGCCTTCTTTATGCTGACAGCTCCGCAGTCGTCGGATCGGTTTGCGGAACTGATGATCCAACTGGACAACGCAATGACCAACGAATTACTTTACACTTTAACAGAAGCCGGTACAATGAAATTGTGGTAACAAACCGAGTTGGGGGGAGGACATCGTCAAACTCCTCTTCCAGGATGATGTCCAATCGTTGTTCGTCGCGAGTGACGGTCAAGTTGAGATCGCGAGTGGTCGCGAAGTTCTTCTCGGGACTTTGTCCGCGGAACACGAGCGCGCTGCCTTTCGAGAAGCAGCTTTTCTTGATCTCAGCTCCGGGTAAGAAAAGCCAATTGCCGAGTTCGTTCGGGTAGAAGTCGTCGTATAAAAACCGCGGGTTATCTCCCGTGTGCACCACGAGCACGTTGTCGATGGCCCAGCACCCGCCGAATTCCGAACCGTCTTCCGGAAGTTGCTGGAAAAATTTCAGGCACATCGTCCCCTCGTGAGTTGTCGGCGCGGGAAGGTGCGCGATGCGCACGGCCCTTTCGCCGGACGCGGGCAACTCGATCGTTTCGAAATGTGCCCAGTTTTGGCAGCTGTTTTTCGCCAGCATCAACCGCAAAGGTGGATCGCGTGAAGAATCGTTGCACTTTCCGGAAGCTAACACAACACAACACGCTCAAGTAACAATAATTTACGCAATTAATCGATATTACATCGGTGCCTTACAGAGGACAAACTGCAAAACGGAGCCGCGACTCGTTACGTTGAACGGTACGCTGATCTATAGGATGAATCCGTAAATAAAAGTGAGATCGGACACTTGTTACGGATCGTTAAGACACGCACCAAATATCTCGGAAGACCCTGTGCGCAAAACGCGGCAGCTTTTCCGCTCAAAATGGAGCCGCATTCGGAGCCAAAGTCACCTCCTTGGAACTCGGTCCTTTTGAAAGAATACGTTCGGGAATTGTAACATTGTCTTCTCGGGAATTTTTTATATAATCTTTTTACCAAACTTTCGAGTCGTGAAACGAGCCTTCGAAATCATCCCGAAGCACGACACCGTCTCGGTTAACCGCGGCCATCGAGACCGAAGCGGTCTTCGTTCCTTTCTCGCATATCTGGAACGCGAGGACATCTTTGAAGATCACCCGCTGTCCTAAAGAACCGGTCGCCCTTTTTACAAATTCACAAAAAAAGGAACAAAATGTGGAAATATTCTGAGTAGTATAAAAAAGAGTTTAGAATTATTACTGACAGAAAATCTACGCATCCGGTGCCGGCCGGCGGCGCGATCCACAAGAAGGACAACGACTTCATTGGCTTGTAGCTCATCTGCGAATGGACCACCGCGCACATCACATTGTGGCTCCACGAGTTGACGGACCTTGATCTTGGGGAATGGTCAGTCAACAATCTCTCGGTGACGTTTTCGGGCAGCGTGTACAAACCGGTCATCATGAAACCGTCAAAATCAGAAGTCGATGACACGGTAACTTCGAACAATCAATACACAAATCCGTGCGTAAATTGATGAAAATGAGTAAATCATAACATGAATATCGGCAAATACACATAAATATTCAAATAAAAACAAAAATAAGTAAATAAATGCGTTAAAATAATAATAGACGTTGTTCAAAAGAAGTTGAGAAAAAAGGCGTGGCATACACAGTGCTCGTGATTGGCTACATTGAAAAAAGGCGTGTCTTGTGATCTCTGCTGCCAATCACGATACGGGAATCGATGCTGCTACTCACGCCCACGTATCATGTGGCATTCGCTATCCAATAAGCTTCGAATACGGCCACGCCTCTTTTCCCAACTTCTTTTGAACAAAGTTTATCACAAAAATATGCAATTTTATTTTGTTTTCCCATTCTACAGTACAAAACAATTATTATAACTTCCAGTACACATACCAAACATCGTTTTTACATGAATACAAAATCATAATCACGAATGCAAACATATAAATTACAGATGATCAATCAATAGGGTTATATTTCGGCCCTTGCACGTACGTGCGTACCTTTGTAGAGTTTGCCAGGTTCGTAGTGGCTCGGCCGGTCCTCGATGGCCACGGACAGCGCGACTTCTCCGGATTCCCGGTCCGCGTGTTGCTCGGAAGCCGAGTGGTAGTGACACAGGAAGAAAAACGGAGGCATCACCGGCCCCATGTGGCAGTTACCGAAAGGCAAGGTGGAGAGCGCGAGGAACGCGATGATCGCGCGCATGTTCAACGGATGACAATACCAACCTCGAGTGGAGTGTTTAACTTTCCTTCCGAGGATATAGTCAAGAACAGGATGGGGGATCGAAGGTTCTAATCACCCCGTTTGCACTATTTTTAGTTTTGCCAGCAGGAAGCGGTTTCGCACGGATTGCAATCTGAGATTGCCCAAAATGGCAATTTATTTTCAACGCACGTAGTATAAAACTCTCAAACGAAATCGTACAGGTAACGCGTCACGTCGAACCCAACCGTCCTGCAAATTCAAAACAGTTTTCACTTCTTTCATTCCGAAAATGATAAAGAGGATGGATTTTATTACTTTGAAATTGGTACGATCTCTTCAAGGGTGACCAAGCATTTATATTTAGGGGTGTCCAACGTGTCCTTGGTGGAAAGTTGCGACAAGAGTTTCAGGGACACGAGCGACGTAATCTTGAGCCGATCGATCGGAAGGAAGGAAATGCAAGTTTAGACATTGTTATTGCCAGGCCAACCAATAAATGAACCCGGCCGGACGCAAACCTGGTTAAATATGGACGCGGTCGACGGCACCCGATCTTCGACTATCGAGTAGAAGATGGCCAGAAGTCGGTCCAAAGGGAACATCTTCGGACCCAACAAGTGACCGTCAGCCTAAACCAATTAATCCCGAACGTAAACATTATAAATTCCCATTTTATAACCGGAATTCACCTTCGCGGTTGTCTTCCGCATTCTCGGAACCTTTGTACGACTCTGGACGACAAAAATTAAAAACGGCTATTATAGGATTTCCCGGTAATCGCTGTATTTTTTGGGGAACGGAACTTGACCTTTAAGAAGAATCTTTGATCTGTTCTGGACGGGTTGTACGACGCGAGGTACGCGGCGATAAGCAGGAATTTGGCGTAGAAAGGAAGTTCCAAGCTGCGTCGTTTAACCGCCACTGCTCTCGATACAATCGCAACAAAACTTATGAATTCTGAACAAATTGCAAAGAAAACAACAAACAAAGAGACAAACCTGGCAAATTGGAATCAAGTTTGCGAGATGGCTTTGCGCTTGTCGTCGCAACGTTCAACTCTTGCGATTGGCTGTAAAAATTACATTTATTGAAACAATCGCGCGTTTGAATTGTAAAATCTTCAAATTCCGGGGTTTCAGAATAATGGCGTGATTAACAATTAAATGAATAAATAACAATAGATAAATAAGAAACGTACAAAGAAATTACGATGGCTAAATAGGTATAAAAGGCATCAAAAACAACTTAATGATACCTGCAAAGTAATACTTAAATTAAGGGAAACAATCTCGTTAATTCCGGAATCAAGTAGCCGAGGGAAAAGAATGTATTGGAGTAATTATTCTTCTTTTGGAACAAATTATGAGGCAGAATAATAAGTATTTAAGTAAATTTTGGCAATACGCGGTAGTATCTTCTCTTTGAAAGACCATGGTGAACGCTTTGCGCAAATGCGGCGCAAAGTTCCTCCACAACTTCAGGTGGTCTGTCTCGCTCATCTCGCCTCTTACTATCGGTTCTACGTACGTCTTGAAATTAGCAGTCGTCTTCAACGTATCGTGCCATAAAAAAAACCATAATCAGTAACAAAATTCAGATCCGGATGCGGTGAACACGGATATTCAAATATACCACGCATTCGAGTTCGGAAAGGTTACGGCACACAGGATACAGAGCCTTGAGGAAAAACTCGAGGTAGTTCCGGAAAAACTGTCGCGAGTGTTCGGCGGGAGACTTCAACGCCAAGATCTCCACAAGTTCGTCTGCATTTTATGCGCGCAAGACAAGATGTGGGCAAGTTCGAAAAAAGGTTATGTGTCAAATTTAGAGTTTAACCCTTTGAGTACTGCGCAAAGTGGATCTTGATCGGGTCGAAATACTTCATGCCGGTCGGGAATTTCTCCCACACCATTTCGCTAATCAGAATGACGCATACGTTCATTTCAATCTGAAATTGTTACAGACTGGGTTTAAATGTATTTGTCCGTGAAATAAGATCATAAAACACTGATCAGCTATATACCAATTCTTGAAGACGGAGAAAGAACGGTAAAATGTTGAAATCCATATTGCAAAGTCTTTCGGCTTTATCCAGCACCTGAAATATACAATAACTTTGTCAAAAAGTGAAATAATGTTTTAGTTTTTGATTTTTAAACATGGTACCAAGTAAACAGTTTCATCTGTTAGTTCCATATCTTCTATAGCTTTCTTGAGATACCTAGCGAAGTCATTTACGTTATCGCAGCACGCGTAACTCTCGTAACCGGTCGACAAATTCGGCTCAAATCCGCGTAATCTGTTCAGTAAAGTTTCAAACAGCAGTCTCGGTGTGTAGCATTCCACGCAGTTTATGAAAGAGTGAGGAAACTGGCAAAAAACACAAACGATACAGCCATTTTCGTGTTCGATACACTCCTTTTCGTGTTCGATACATCCCTTTTAGTGTTCGATACGCCCCTTTTCGTGTTCGATACGCCCCTTTTCGTGTTCGAT
>WWPM01022207.1:0-15294 GCA_023279145.1 Glomeris maerens
AGGCCTTTGGCTGTCGTCATGTCATGGTTGATGGCACAAAACCGTCACATCGAAAAGTATGTTGACTTTTATATGCAACAGGGATTCGATGTCTTGACTGTCAAAGTAACTCCTTGGCAGTTCTTGCGGCCAACAACAGGTATGTGGAATAATAATGTCCACGTCAGCAAACATATCCAGCGATTGTATACAGGGTGTATTTTTTATGACGCAGCAATGGAGATTGTGATTAGTGCCCTTTTCAGTATAATTTAGAACGGTTACAGTACGCACGCGTTTTAAGACACACGTTATAACTCAGTAGAGTGCGGATTTTACGTGCAAGCACTTATTTTTTTGCTGAACATTTTATGATCAGTAAGCTCACAGAAAAGCCTTTTAATTTCATTTTGGATTATTGCATGATTTTTGTGCACGTTTTTGCGCGTTTTTTGGTCTAATTTTAGCACGCAAAGTTGCCCAAAAATGCACGTAAAATCCGCACTCGAGTTATAAGACACTTCTCGTTACTAAGCACGTGTTGGCGAGCACGGAATAAGTTCAGCCGTACTCGGTATTATTTTACGCTTAGCAATGGTGGGCAAAAGGCAATCAGTTCATTTCAAGAATAAACTAAAAGTGATCGAAGGCCACAAAGCTGTTACAACATTTTCCCAACTAGCCATATTCAAGGCGGAAAAAACTCTGTGGCCACTATATGGAGACAGCGTGACAATGTGAAGCGTCGAGCTGAGGAAGGAGACAATCGCAAGATGTGTGGCAAACGGATTCAAGCTGGCAAATTTGCAGATGTCGAGCTACATTTGACCACCCACATGGGTGATAGAAGCTTTCAAAGATTCCTAAAAAATAAGTGCTAATCTCAAGCTACCTAGCCAAAAAGTGATTTTTAGCTTAGATTCCCGTTTTTAACACGCTGTGTCTTGTAACGGTTATAAGACATTTCTCGTTTTTAAACACTGAAGCCGAAAGACATTTGGGTGTCTTATAACACGTGCGTACGGTACTAGTAGAGCCCTGAATGTGTATCTATATCGTTGAATACACTTAAGTCTTGTCTTCCAAATGACACTTGATCAAAGGAACCATACACTACGAGGGCAAATTGATATACAGTAGTTCTTCAAATTGCCTGCCTTATATGGAAATTTTGCCAAATTTCACAATCACACGAAAATGATGCACAAATAAAAACTATAGGAATGTCAAAAATATCCACACCCTATATTTGCCTATAAATCTGAATTAATTGTATTGTTTATCTCTATAGTTATGCATTTAGCAATTCAGGTTCCATTGAATTGTTTTAAAAATTGTTACTTGTAAGTGAGATTTTTACAAATCCATATTTTTGAATATCACTTTCCAAGAATTTTGGGAAAGAATCTGTAAGAAAAGGCTTAAACTGAAATTTATTAATCAGAAACTTTGAAAACGATTCAATGAAAGGTGCATGAAAATAAATTGTGGTGTGTATGTTGGGGGTCCAGAACAATAACTAACTGCATAGTCCAAAAAAACTCAAGGCTCTGTTGGTCCAGCCATATACATAGAAAAAATGGCCATTGCAGAATGTTCCAGAAACGTACCATAGTACGCAATACAAGGGCACAAAACAAACATATAGCCTTGAGCATATGAAAAGGGTTCACACTGTAGAGTGATGAAAATATGGTTTAACAAATTTGCCTATATAATTAGAATAGTCTGTATCCTATCCGCTAGCGCCAGTGAATGTAGGGGCGCAGCTGTCGATCCAACATGGCGCCTTCCTGTGGGATAAACGTGTAAGCAAACCCGAATTTCGATAGTGCGACATGGCTTTCTGCATTACTTTATCGAGAATCATTGAATATATTTGTTACAAGGTAAGATGTTTATCAGAGGGAGAGGCAGTGTTAGATGCTGGACATATTGTGTGTTGTGGAATTACAGAAAGAACATCAGAATTTGTAAAAATATTCGCATTGTGCCTGCAAAACAGCGCATTGACTGGGCCACCACAAGAGGTTCGTGCCGAAATTAAATGTGGCTGCTTTACAATTGATTGTAGCTGCAAAGCTGGACTGAGTGGACAATGTAAACATTGCTTAGCTGTTTTAATAAAAATAAACAGAGAAGGGATTTCGAAACTGGAGGACATGAGTTGCACAGATATTCAGCAGCAATGGGGAAAAATGAAAACAACAACCCTGAACATTTACGATCCTGTCCCTGTAAGTGGATTTTGCCATGTGAAAAACCGAGTTTTGTGTGTTGTCCCGACAACAGAGGATCAAGAGGCTACTTTCAAAAAAGCTTTGTGCAGGGCCGTGCCAGAATCAGCTCTTGGGCAGCACAGAACACGAAAGAGAAAACCTAGTTCGCCTCTACGTGAACTACAGAACAGACTAACTGATGTAGCTACAGTGACTTCAGGTTTGGAGCACGCAAGTAGAACTTTGGAAGTGCAACAGCCACCATCCCCAGCTAGATCTGAGACAAATAACAATCGCAGCACTGTAGACCTAAGCACTGTTAAAAGCATCTTTAAACATGCAACAAAAAACAATATATATCAGAACAACTAGGTAGGCCTACAGAACAGTACATCCTGTGTGTTCCTTGCAAGAACATGTACAACAATTTAGTTATTAACGAAAATTTCGAAGAAATGTTTTTGAAATTTATGATCCAAAGTGAAAGCCTGGACAGGCATTTGCAGAGACGACTGCGGATAACAGCAAACAAGTGCTATGCATTATATACTTACGGCAATCGGCTAGCTTCAGATTGGTGGAAAAAGATTTTGTCACAATTGAATACAAAATTTAGTGGAAATGAAAACACGAAACATGGATCTGATAATGAACGTAACACAATCAAATGGTACGAAGGTTCAAATAATTGCAAAGTCGAGCCATGTGGTTTATTCGTTCATCCTAGCTTTCCTTGGTTCGGATGTAGCCCCGATGGAATGTGCTTCCAAAATGGGAAACCATCTATACTCATAGAAGTCAAATGCCCAATAAGTGGGAAGACGGCCCCCGTCAGTGAAATGAAGATGGTAAACATGTCCAAGGCAAAGGAAGGTGTGCTAGTGCTTCGAGAGAAGAGTGCATGTTACGGCCAGGTAAAACTAAGCATGTCACCGCTGAATGTTGATTTGTGTCACCTAGTATTGTTCAGCACTTTGGAGAAATGTGGACTTGTAGCACCAGTTATATCAGATAAGCCGCTTATTGAGAAGTTACTCCAGAAGTTACACTGGGTGTACTTTAACCACTTACTTCCAAAATTAGACAAGGACTGTGTGTGCTGAACTTCTTGCTTAGAAGTAGGAGCTTATTGTTTCATTGTATTGTTGATGGTGTATCATGTTGCCCTACTATTTTTCAAAGAATAAAATTCAGTGACGTCAATTCAAAATTCAGAAATGCCAGTCAATGGTTTTTTGCTATGACTATTAATAATGACTTAATTATTTCATGAGAATATCAATATTCTTTGTGCCTTCATACCAGAGCAGTATAACTCGTCAGAACTATTGTTAGTGAAATATAAATTTTATGAATTCACAGCTCCTTGCTAAACAATCCATTTATTGAATAAGCCAGAAAACAAAGTACTGTATTATGACAGATTAGTGATCGGAGCTTGAGTAGTGGCCTGGGATTCTAAAGTCTTAAACAAATCCCACCATTTATTAAAATGTCAAATTTTGGCAATTTATACCATTACAGTCAAGCAATACCCTAATTTATAATCATGGTAAACAGGTGAATAAGGTTTGAAAATATGACTTATCGGAACAAAAAATGTTTATTTTCAATAATTATGTTTGTCGGTATCTATGCTACAGCATACCATAGCATTATGTAGGAAACTTGTAAAAATTTTAGACAGTTTGAGGCACCGTTTAATTGAATACGCAAGACCATCGACCCAATGTGTACGGTAAGTAAATAGTAGCCAGGACTACAATTTGAATCCGTTAGAGAAATCCCGGATAGCGTTTCCACTGTTGAGTGGTTAACAGCATTTATTACAGTAACGAAAAGTTTTAAAATTTGTCATCGGCAAGGACAGGTAGAGGCAAATTTACCATCCCTGCACACCTGGACAATTTCATTAATCTCGCACACATGGTTCCAGTCCAGCTTGGTCTTCAATATGTTGAACAGTTTAAATCTCTGGATGGCTCGTTCAACATGCACTCTTGCTGTTGCAATTGAAGAAGTTTCCAGAGACTTGTTCTTGCTGAACTGTTTTGCTTTGCGAGGAAATGGTGGCCGCACTAGCACAATATCCTGTTCAGAACATTCACTTTCAATTAGGAATCCTTTGTCTACCATCAAATGATCAACATAACTGATCAACCTCTGAAGAACATTGGACTGCATGGTTATATGCTTATCAGATGCACGCCCGCCATGCACCTCACTAACATATGTTAACAGCCCACCAGGAGATACTCCTATGAGTATCTTGACGGTATGAGCTTTCTTGTAGTGAGAATATGTCAAAATGCGACAGCGTAAACAATGTGTTTTCTCTACTTCAACTTCTGTACAATCTAGCACAAGTCTAACCTGACTGTACTTCTGAAAACACTTTGGCATATTGTTTAGAACCTCATCTTTGCTCGGCCACACAATGGCTGAACGCATCACTGCCGCAAGATATGGCAGCATTTCATGGAAGTACCTGCAATATATGTTGAGGTACTAATATTAAAGAGGATTGCAAACACTACAAAACTAACATTTAACTTCAGTTTCACCATCACTAACATAATCCTGTGTTGTAGGATTACGTCAGCTCCTGGGGATGGAGGACACAGCGACGACACACACTCAGTAATTTCTTTCAGGAGATTAAAGTTTGCAATTCCAGTAAAAGTAGATAACACAAAATCAGAAGAAATCATATTTACAACATTGAACTTGGTCACAGGGCAGCTCAATGTGTCAACTTGAACAGACATGTCCTTATATTTTGCCCTCAAAGTCTCTGTAGCAGCATCAGAAAATGCTTTAACAGCTTCTTCTACTCCAATTATCTCATCACTGTCATTTGCAGGCCCTGCATCATTAATGTCATGCCGTTGTTGCTGATTTTCAATGCCACAGTTCTCCGTTGCAAAGTGGAAACCAACTTGCAGACTGTTGGAGTCAACCTCTCTCTGCATGGCTCTACTCTCTGCTCAACTTTTCTTTGCAGCTTGCTTCTCTGAATTAGAAGGCTTGTCATAAACTCGGCGTAGAATGTTCAATGTTGGATAAGATCCCTTCTTCAGTTTTTTCAGGGCATTCCTGCATAAACAAAGTTAAAATTAGTTTAAAGAATAAATTAAGATATTAAGAAATAATATAGGTTTGCAAAACATAGCTCCAATGCCCCACAGGCAGGTGTTGATCAGTACTGAAATTTGTGAAATAAGACCAGCAAATAAAGTACTGATTGTACTACAGTAAAAGCTCGCTAATCCGGACCCCGCTGATCCGGACGCCCGCTAATCCGGACTGGCAAAATAATTAAAAAACAAATAAAACATAATTAAAAACATATAGATGATTATTTTGCTCCTACTGTGGAACTGTTTCCCTTGTCAAATGTTTTAAATACAGTACGAACACGTAAAATATATGTCTGTTATACAGTTTATTGGTTGCTTTTAGCATATGCAAAACATTAATAATTTTTTTCCTGGTTAAAAATATGTACTTCGGTCCCACCAAGTCCGGATTAGCGAGCTTTTTCTGCATGTGTTAGCTGCTGAGTTAAAACGAGAAAATTAAAGAAATTGTTCTAACATGGATGAAAGTAGCAAGTAATATCAAAGTGAAGACTGCACACGCGCATAGCATCCGTAATTTTTTTCCCAATACGTAGATTTTTGCTCCATCTACTTCTCTTCGATTTCTCTTTTGGAAACGTGTGAAACCTTATTCGTGGCTCATATAAAGATTTACACTGAGGAACACAACAATATACCGTAAATCCGCGATAATAAGCCTGGGCTTATTTTTATAATTGTTCTTTTTTGACCCGGCTAATTTACGAGATCGGCTAAATTTCGAGACCGGTTTATTCTGTTAATATCACGTTACCACGGATGCGTTTATGTAATGCAATATGCGAATCTCAATTTCTCGTGGAAGAAAAATTGTAAGAAACAATTTTTTGTGATTTTAATGATAGGAAATAATAATTCAGTTCACAGTTTTCAAGTTTTTTTAAAGGTTTAGTTAATTTTTTAGTCATGTAGATCGGGTAATCCAATTGAAGGGGGCTTATTTTCGAGACCGGCTTATTTTGCAAATTTTGATAATTTAACCTGGCTTTTTTCCGAGACAGACGTATTATCGAGACAGGCCTATTATCGCGGATTTACGGTACATTCGTTTTTCCCATTGTTTACTTTTAAAACTCAAACTGAAATGCCTAACTCTACATGTGTTTACTCCACTAGATGGTAGGTAGAGCAGTGGCGCTAGTGGATAAAGTGTTGCAGGCAGTGATAATTTTCATTTAACATGTTCTGATTTTATGATTCCTTAGAAATATCTTTGTTCTCACAACTGTATTTGTGATTTGACTCGGTTGTATTCTGCATTGCAAGGCACCCAGGTCATTGCCCAAAACATGCTGGACTTTCTGCATTCGAGTACGCAATATAAGAAGGTCGTCATTCACGCATTCTCTGTTGGAGGCTATTTGTATGGAGAGATGTTGCTCAAGATGATCAAAAGCGTCGAGAAATATGGATCATTGAAAACGAGAATTGTGGGGCAAATTTTGGACAGCCCTGTTGATTGCGAAGGCATCCCGACAGGAGTTCCAAATTCAATCACAAAAAACCCGGTTCTTCGCAAATACCTTGGTCATTATACTAGGTACATAGTTGTAGTATTAGCTCTTGGTAATGGTAGCTAAAGGTGAGCTGACATAGTATTTTTCGACATTTTGAATTTTTAGGGAATTTGGAGGAAATGTATTCCATATAATGTGGAAACTCCCTGCAAATTTTCAGATTTTTCTGTGTTGCCATTTTCAAACTGTAAGCAGTTGAAAATGGTAAAATATTTTGACATTATACCAGGTAATTTCCCTTAAAAACCTGGTATCTATGAAACTTTTCTATGAACGGGTTGCCATCAGTGGCAGAAAAACGCCTGAGGCCCCAAGCCTTTTAACCCTTTAAGGCCTGTCGGGTCCCCCAAAGTCCCACTTCAGATTTTATTAATGTAATGCCACAATACGCTTTTGAGACTGGTGGGACTTGTAGGTTGCAGTTGAGTGTAGTTCTACCCATCAACAACAGGTGTCAGCACTTCATTGGTTGCATGATTTTGGCGCAGTAACTATTTTTTTACCACCGATGACGCTAGTGACACCATTTGCAAATCGCCGTTTGCTGTTGGGTCTGCATTTTCAGTACTTTGACACAAACAATTGGTTTTTCGTTGTTATAATTTAATACAGTGGAACCTGTATAACTTGAACCCGTTCATCTTGAAAACTTGCATATCTTGAACATAAAGTTTGGCTGCACGTTTGCCCATAGACTTAACATTGCGTAACCTCTTTATGTTGAACCCCCCCCTTCTTAAAACTTGAACACAATCTGAGTCCACTCAATGACATTTTCACACTTTTCACCCCTTTCAAGTTGAACTTTTCCCTTTATCTCCAACCTGCCTCAACCCCAAACAAAGAGAGTGAGACTTTGCCCATGAGCGGCAAAACTCGTTAGGCCACGCCCCATTTCAAGTCGAAAGGCCTTAGATATGGTTCAAAAATTGAAAGACTATGGCCGTTTTCGGCGATTCAGTTTTTGGCTAGCTGACTGGACATTTTCCAGAAAAGGTGTTCGGCGATGGATCTGAGCCTCAGTCAACTGTACAGTTTGTTAGTTCGGCGATTGAACTGACTTGAGACCTACGTCATTTCGACTGACTGGCGCGCTAGTCGAGAATTTGTCGACTAGATTCACAGACAGTCAAGATGGCGGCCTACATGGAGTGTACAGTGCTGTACGAAGGATAGGACATCGCCTCACTTCTGCACATCGCAGCCGCCATTATATGCAATCCAGCCGTGAACTGAAGTTTGCATTCGGCGAACCACCTGACTTGGCTTCCAGTAATACAAAAGTCGCATCCGGTTCACCCAGTTAGACGCCTATCTACTAGATGCATCGCCGAAAACGGCCTATGCTATGACTGACGATGTTTTGATGTTTCAACATGAAAACATGTTGCTGCCCCAGATTGAGAAAAAATATATAATGAGACAAGCAACTATTCCCATGATGTTCAATAAAGTTTAAAATATTTTATCTGATTTTTTTTATTTGTCTAACTTCAACACCCCGTATAAGTTGAACGTTTTCTTTGGATATTGTGCGTTCAACTTAGACAGGTTCCACTGTATTACGCGTATCAGTGTGTGTCGCAAGATTTTTGCATTTACTGAAGATGGTTTCATTTGGATTTTCTTGAGGTGGTTAACAATTTGTTAGACTCATAAGTCCCAACAGGCGATTAGGGCAATTTTTCCCACTTAGAAATGGCTGGTTGGCGTTATTTCTGCAAAAGATTTGGACAAAAATTTGATGGATTAATTATCTGATGTGGACACTCCCCTGGAGGAAAGCAGTGATGACGAGGAAGATACAAGCAATGCAGTTGCCACGGCTGATGCTATTCAAGATCATAGCTGAAGTGAGTCAGAAGATGAGCTTATGGAAAATGTGAACAGAAAGTACTCCAGTGTTCACTAGGGATTCAGGCACTGTTGAGTTTCTTCACTGGAAAAACTACATCCTCAGAAGTATTTCTGACAATATTTGATGACAATATTGTACAACATATTGTTTTCCAGGGCAACCGCTATATTACACAAAAAGGGGTGAATGTCCTGTGCATCACTGAACAGGAGATGTACGGATTTATTAGCCTTCAATTATTTTTTGGCTGCCATCAAATGCCTTATTTTTATTATTAATGGTCCAACGACATCGACTTCACATCTCTCATAGTTCCCATGACCATGACTCAAGAGCGTTTCAAACAAATTTTGGTGTACTTGCACTTCAATGACAACAACCCTTGCAGAAAGGACAATATGGATTGGTTATTCAAATTATGGCCAGTTATTGAAAAGCTAAATGAGCATTTCCAAAAGCTGTCTCCCAGGCTAGTACCAAAGCATTGATGAGAGCATGGTAATGTTCAAAGGGAGTTCTTCACTAATGCAATACAACCCAATGAAACCCGTAAAACAGGAGTGGGCAAACTACGGCCCGCGGGCCGCATGCGGCCCTCCAGTGTATTTTATGCGGCCCGTTGGCATGTACATGCTGCTATCCTACGTCGGTATTAAATTTTTAGGTTATAAATTTTGTTATATTTTTGCAATTTTACTCCAAGTATCTCAGTCAAATCTGTGGGAAATAAATCAGTTTTTATAGCTCTAGAATCGATTACTCACTAATCGATTCTGTAAATTGTAATTGAAAATAGCTAAAATGTACAGTCCTTCAAAAAGGAGTGCCCCAATTTCAAAGTTGTATTTCTCAGCATTCGTTAATCATAGAAAAATGTGTGTTATACCAGTTGAAAGAGGTTTTTTATTTTTCATTGATACAAACATGTGGATGTCATCTTATTTATTAAAATGGTGTCGGTTCAAAAAAAAATTATTCAGTTTTCTAAAACGAAATCGGTTGAAACAGTTCAGTAGGGAGCTCAATATCAAGCCACGTTTATAGCTAAGCATTCTTCGATGGTATGGACAATTTGAATTAGCCTGCATAATAAACTACAGAACTTCCTCTGTAAGGTAAATCACTATTTTTTTAATGATTAACCGGTATACCGAGAAATACAGCTTAGAAATCGGGAAATTCTTTTTTAATAACCTTGCATATGCGGCCCCTGAAATGCAATAAAGTTTTCAATGTGGCCCTCCGTAGAAAAAGTTTGCCCACCCCTGCCGTAGAACATGGATTTAAGCTCTTGGGCCGGGCTGACATGTCTGGCTAAATATATGAATTTGAAGTTTACCAAGGTAAAGTAAAAGATAATAACAGCAAAGCAAGATTTGGTCTTGGTGGAAATGTTGTCGACAGGCTCACAGCATCACTGCTTGGTGGAAATTAATATATTATTATTGTTGACAACTGCTTAACTTCTATCAAGCTTTTTGAACACTTGAGTTCCAAAAATACTTGTGCTTGAACAGTTCAACCAAATCGGCGGGGTTTACCAAAGCTGTGTAATGACAAATAATTGAGCAGGGGAGAGTTTGTTTTCCGAGCAACCGTGCAGTTCATTTCCTGTCCAATTTTCATGGATCAGAAACAACTCAAGTAAGGACACAGAATGATGGGAGTAAAATAGACATCGCATATGGGTGGAGTAGACAAGGCTATAATGCTGAGAATTTATGATAAATAAGAATTGTGGAAATGGTGGCATAAATTAAATTTTCCATTTGTTGAAATTGCTCTTTTGAATTCTTTTGTAATTTACTGTGAACTGCATGGGACAATTTCGTATTTGGAATACAAGAGAAGAGTCGCGCAGGGTTTGTTATCTCAGGGAAGGACAGCCGAGAAAAAGCTCTTTGTCTGCAGCTCCTGCAAGTCCAAGCAAAGCACCAAAAGCATAACTTCTCTGTAGGGAAAGACATTCGCCTGCAGAATTGTGGAGAACATTGGCCACAATTTGTAGCAAATAGAGGAAGATGTGAACTTTGCTCTATCAAAAAAATTGAGTCAAGACCCCAATTAAAATGTTCACTATATCAAGTACAATATTCTGAGACAAGTGTAAACAATATCACGCTTTTGAATAAATATTACAATCAATTTATTACAACTTTTAGTGTGCTCTACATGCCTGGCGGGACTCACCAGTCCCACATCCTGATATTTGCATACATTATAACTGAAAAAAATGTGTGGAAAAACATTTATACTTACTTTCATAATTTCAGATAGATTTGAGCAATTGGAAAATTTGCATACAAATAAACAAAAATGCAGGCTTTAAAGGGAGGCAACCGCACATGTGCTCAATACCAGTTTGAACAAGTTGGCTTTCCATGCAGTGAATCATCGTCAATTGGTGAAAACTGCACATGCGCAAATTTTTTTAATAATATTTCCAATGAGTCGTAGTTTTATTTGTTGGTGATTAATCTTCAGCGTAATTTTCAGGGTACTTTAGAAAAAAATGTCAGTTCACCTTTAAATTATTTCACAAGCCATAGGTCTCATTTCACATTATACATGTGGTGAAATACGTAGTACATGTATCTATCGTACAGGGTTGTGCAAAATGATTGACCCCCTCCGTTAATACACTTCTCAAAAGATACAGAAAAATTGAATATACCACCTTGTAGAGAATTCAATTCTGTGTAGGACTGTACAAATTCATTATAAAATTCCTTTCCATTCACACTTCATTTTTGAAGAAGCAAAATGGAAACTCATTTTTGACAGCTAAAAATTTCCAAAAGTTACGATTTTTTTGTATTATTGTTTATACTTCTTAGATTAACTTACTTTCAGTCAACGGTTCTCGCGTCCTTTAGCTGAAGCGCTGTTGAGTATTGTTATTTCTGAGAATTGTTAATTTATGCAATGGCGTTTCCCTCGTTAAACTTGTTATCCTTGAACTGATTCATGTTAGTACTTTTCCACTGCCTTGCCCTTTGACCTTTCCTTTGTTCTTCTTTTGTATATAAGTTGTAAGTGTTTTGGTAGGGGGTCATTCTCTTTTCTTCTCTCTGACTGGATGCTGCCCATGTCTGTTAGTTCTTTGGTTTATGCTGTTAGTTTCCGACATGTTACTATTGTTAAAATAGTCTGCAATAAATTACTGTAACTTGCAAACACTACACTTGGCGACGAGTATGGGACCGAGATGCAGGTTGCGTTCTTTTTGAGGACGATGTCATCAACGCGACGTAGCTATGCGCAAATCGACAAGGAGGTTTTGGCAATAATTTCCGGAATGGCCAAATTTCATCATTGCTTGTATGGGTATGAGTTTGAAATACGCACTGGCCATAACCCACTCCTGGGTTTGTTGGCTCCTGACAAACAAACCCCCGAGATGATCTCCCCGCAAATGTTACACTGGAGTCAGATTCCTTAGGCCTATGATTATCCGCTAGCCTACATTCCTAGGAAGAAGATTCCTCGTGCAGATGGACTGAGTCGACTCCCGCTAACTTGCCCGGATTTCAAGACTGAGGTTGAAAGAGGATCTATTATTGGAAGCACTCGGCGCTCCGCCGGTGAAAGCTGATGACATTGCTTCGATGACAGACAAGGGTCCAGTCCTGAGCACAGTTCTACACTGGGCTTTACGAGGATGGCCAGAAGGTAGCCAACCAGAAGAGTTCCAGCCATTCCTAAGATAACGCTCTGAAATTTCTACTCACCGTGGATTTCTATTGTGGGGATTTCGTGTAATCTTCCTCCAAAAGTGCGAGACTATTTTGACCACACTTCATTCAACACTCCAAGGGATTGTACGCACCAAATGACTGGCAAGAAGTTTTGTTTGGTGGCCGGGACTCGGCCGGGATGTCAAGAGAGTAGTGGGTATGTGTTCTGTAAGTCGGAAGACACGTAATTCTCCACCTGCTGTTTCCTTTCTTCCATGGGAACGTACTTCGCGTCTGTGGTCTCGTATTCATGTGGATCATGCTGGCCCTTTTGGAGGCATAACATTCTTGCTCATGGTCGACTCCTACAGTAAGCGGTTTGAGATAAAGGTGGTACCATCAACATCTGCAACTGTGGAATCCTTGAGGACTTTGTTTGTTACTCATGGAGTTCCAGATGTCATTATCACAGATAGTGGTACAGCGTTTATGTCGGCAGAATTCCAGCAGTTCGATGTCGTCATGCCACTAGTGCGCCTGGTCATCCAGCTTCTAATGGTCAGGCAGAGTGGAAGGTGCAGCCAGCCGAAGACGCTCTTTGTCGTCTAGTTCAGGGATCCTGGAAATTATGTTTGGAGAGATACCTATTTTCGCAGCATATAACGCCACACAGTTCTACTGGCAAGTCACCTGCAGAACTTTTGTTCAATCGTCGGTTGCAGTTATGTCTGGATCTTCTCCCCAACTGGATGCTGCCCATGTATGTTAGTTCTTTTGTTCCTGCTGTTAGTTTCTGACATGTTACTATTGTTAAAGTATATTCAGCTTTTCTGTAACTTTTGGAAATTGTATAAACGGAGGGGGTCAATCATTTCACCACCACCCTGTACATGATAACTATTATGGACAAAACCAACCAATTCCCATACTTCAAATGATAGTTCCCAATGTGCAAAAACTACCAACATCCTTCCTGATGTTAACAATATCTAATTTATGTATAAACGATCCGATAAAGAACACTATTCCAACTGAGTCACAGTGACACAACTAAAAGATCCAAAACGGAGCACTAAAGCAATACCGACTACGCGCAAATCTAATGGTGATAACGCACTTCTAAGAGTGATTGCACATATGATTTTTAAATCTGAAAGTCACCAAATGTTTGTAACTAGTGATAAGCATGCATATATCTTATTTTGTTGGTGTAGTGCAAAAATGTTATATTCTATTTAGATTCCATCTGAAAATATTTCACAATCAAACTAACAAACATTACCTGGCTTCAGCTGCTATATATCACGACAACCCAGTAACTTCACCAGCATTATATCTTTACTCTAAAGACGACCCTGTAGCTGATGTTCAATTGGTACATGTCATGATTAGTGACTGGGAAGCGAAAGGCATGAAGGTCAGTCATTTATTGTTATAAATATATGATAGCACATAAAACAAACCTAAATTTTTCACTGGTCTTTAAAAACGCTATTAAATGACTGCTTCAGTGATTTATTGTTAGGATTGAGTTTCAATGAGGCAAAGTGGCATAACAGGAGAAAAATTTTAGAATATTCAAATTGAAAACACAATAATTAGATGTAAATTTAATGTCTCAACTTATAAAATCTCTTCACTTTTTTAATACGTTTTACTTAGCTTGCTTTGGTGTTTTTGCATTCTCCTTTTAAATGTTAACTGTCACAGGTTTTGAAGGCATGTATCCTCATATTTACAAAACTAATAGAAATTAACTCCGTAAATAATGTTTTTTAATACAATAGAGTCTCGATTATCCGTGGGGGGGGGTCGGGGCTCAGTCTACCGTGGATAATAAAAAAAAAACGATAACACGGAGCATCGTCAAAAAATTATAATTTACACACTGTACGTACTACGTACAGTATGCATGTATGTAACTAAACATATGTAAACAAATTTACATTGTGCCTCTGCTGTCTAAGGAGCAACTGAATCTTTGTTGGGCGTGACAAAACAATGACGGTCACCTAACGTTCGGCTTATCCGAGCGGTTTATCCGAGTATTTCCGTGTTAACCGCGGTGACATCGTGGTTAACATGGAGCCCTCGGTTGTGACATGCACCGCAGTTAACACTGAGCATCGAATAACCAGGACTCTACTGTATATTTGTTTAAAGTTACCAATAAATTTCTTAGCATTGTTTTCTGTACGTGTGATGAATATCAGAGTAGGTATACCTTCAAAATGCATGACAGTTAATCTTTAAACTATGTATACTATGTTGCTTTACAAGTATACTTGTTTATTAGGTATACCAGAAATGTTGGGACAGCTCACCGCATGTCTGCCACATGAGAACACACCCAAAAGAATATATAGAAGAAATTAATAGATTTTTGAAAACGATTGGCGTAATTGCCCCTTCAATGAACCAACTATCAATTAAGGAAACTGATCAGTCCTAATACCATTGACCATCTTATTACACTTGCTGAAATGTATACAGTAATAGACTCGTACTCAAAATAATCGACAATGTTATGAGTGCCAAAAGGTGTATACTGTATGTACTCTGCATATACATATACTGATAAGCTTAAAGGTGAACTGACACTAAATATTTCGCATCACCAAATCGGATGAAAATTTGTTTTAGCACTAGGAAACAATCTCTAAGCATTACCTAATTTTTTTGGGATTTTTCCACCTAATCGTTATTTTTATAATAATTGTCGAAGTTGCTTGAAAAAGGTAATAGGGGTAACAGGTTCTGTCATAATTTACATATGGGAATCGGAGTATGGCAAGCCGATTCCACCAGCACGTGGCAAAAGCGCGTTTTCAAAATGGCGGCGCCCATCGCTTCATTTTCATCGTCGTCGAGGAAATTTTGACCGGTTCAGCCTTTTATTTTTGA
>WWPM01022209.1:0-19072 GCA_023279145.1 Glomeris maerens
CTTGAATCACTGTCTGTTACAAATGTGGGAAATTTTAAAAGGCCAACAGGCTGCAATAGACATTATTGTTCGGTTATTGATGGCCGGCCATTATTTTAGTCGGATTTCCAGTCCGTCTCATCCCTTTGGTGCCATTACAGGCAAGAATGAAGCGAATAGAGTTTGAATTACCTCCTCAAGTGGCTCCAATGGCGGTTCACGTCGTGGACTAGTAGAAGAGGTAAGACGGTGAATCCTTGCTCCTTGGCCAGCATGGCTAAAGACGCTGCCAGGACGGACATGGAAATCCTCGCTGGTGGCG
This sequence comes from Glomeris maerens, assembly GCA_023279145.1. Taxonomy (NCBI): domain Eukaryota; kingdom Metazoa; phylum Arthropoda; class Diplopoda; order Glomerida; family Glomeridae; genus Glomeris; species Glomeris maerens. Next base: position 302 of record WWPM01022209.1, read on the forward strand.
TATCATCCTCTCTGAGGAGAGATTCCAGCAGGCAAGATCGAAGTGAGCCAAGAAGAAGAAGTAGAGGGGAAAAAAAAGAAGAGACAAACTCAGGTCCTTAACTGACTACGTGGCCACTTCAATTTTATAGCTCCATTTTCGTTAGACGTTCGCCATATATAAGAAAAGGCCGAGTCATTCGACGCTATGGAAACGCTTCGTTTCTCGAGTGGTTCAAGTTTTCAATGGACTCGGACGAAAGAAAATTAAAAAAAAAGAAGATGAGCAGGATGAGGTGGATGAAGAAGGAATAGGAGGAGGATACATTTGAAGCAATGAATTATTGAGGCGAAACGTTTCGTTGTTTGGTGGCATTCAGTTTGTTTTTCTTTCGCGTTTGCGGTTAAAACCATTGGCGAATTCGCTCTACACGCAACTTCTGTAGACTTCGTGTACTTTGGAGAAGACTTATGTAAGAAACAACAGGATTATTTTCGAGCCACTCACCCGTCGAACAGCAACAGGGAGACGAGGAAAAGGAGGCAGGCAAGAACTTCTGCTCTTCCCACCACTCCTGCAACCTGTGGACAAGATAGAGAGCACCAATTTAACACACGTGCACCCACCTCGATTTATTTCCAACAAACCCGTGACAACGATAAACACTTGACTCAAAGAAAATAATCCCAACATCATATCGGACGCCTTGGAGGGATCGTTAGAAAATTACGTTTACTGCTGCTCCAATTTTAAATTGAGATTACAGCGATGATGCCTTTATGGCTTGTCTTGAGGAATAATAGGATATGTACTCATTGTTTATTTGATTCCTGTATTGCTGATCCTTTTCTTTCTCTATTTTTATAGTTGTTTCTGATAATGGCTAATGGCCGTAACTATAACTCGACCAACAAGAGAAGAACCAGGGGAGGGGCTAAAATGACCCAATCAGGAAAAATTGCTTATGCATTTGTTTGGCCAGGTGCTTTCGTCGTCGATAGAATCCAACACAATGGCGGCTTCGTGTAGGCGATCACTAGCCAGGAGAAGGCAATCGCAAATACATCATTGCATTTCATTCGTTAATTTGAATGAAAGGGGTGGGGCAAGCCACGCCCCTGGTTCTTCTCTTGTTGGTTTAGTTATAGTGAAATGAATAATTTTAAAAGCCTGTGTGTCACGAAAAGAGAGGATTCAGACTTCTAAATGATTAAGCAATGGTTTTTTTGATGACAAAATTGATTTTTCTGCATCGAGAGTTGGGAAGTGTACGATAGTTGTGATGAATTTAATGAAATTTCAGAGCATTGTCTGCCTAACTGATTCAGACCCTCTTCCGAGAAATATGTATTATTTTTGTGGTAAAATGTTTTGCGCATCGCGTACCTAATTAATTACAATTGATTTTGATGTCATTTTTATAAATATCCATAATTGGTATGCGCCGTGCGTAGTTTGATTATTAAATTTTTAATCAATAATGCCACAAGAGCCAGTGACCAATTGGGTGTTTTAACAGTAAAGTCAAATTCAGAAAAATTAATAAGGTTCAAGACATGTGACGAGGCGCTGATAATGAGCCGAAACACGTGTAATGTCTTTATAACGTGCTCATTGTGCCGTTGAACCGATGCTTGGGTGAAAGGAATTTTTCTGAATTTGACTTTACTATTAAATTTTTGTTATTAGCGTGTTCTTATGTGTTTTACGTAGATCGGAGATCTACTTTGTTGAGCCGGTGTTTACAATCAATATTGGATGACAGCATGGCTAAAGTATGATACCTTGTGTACAAAAAGCTTTATCAGCAAATTCAAAGATGGACTTACAAATAGTTTTTGGCAACGGGAAGTTGCAATTTTTTATGAAATGTGTAATAAGGTGCTCCATTTTCTTCGAGATTTGAAGAACTACTACATGTGTTGGGATTTTGAGATTTGAAATAAACGAGTTTGAACTTTTTTGTACTTCTTGGTCAGAGTATAGGCTATATATGTCGACTTGCTCTTACAGTAACTTATTATGATAGCTAAGCTCTGTACTGTCTTCTAATCCCACCTACAAGAAATGCCTGGAGGCAATGCTTTCATTTTGTTGAGTGATCCTATAATATAGACAATTTACTTTTCCGCTTCTTCATTCTATGACTGTTTTGTTCCTAATAGACTGATTTACGAAATACAATTAACCAACCTGAAGCCATTTTGACGATTGGATGTGGCTACTCTTGTGTAACTAGGAAATTATTTTCTCTTTGATTAATTCTGTCACTTTTTTATTATGGGATTAGCGACTTTAAACCATACTGAGCAATATGGTGTATTTTATTCAAATATTTATAATGTTCCTTTGGAATATTATTTATAAAGTATGAATGAATTATTTCAGGATTCTTTCATAATCGTACCTAATATTGCTGAATTTCATGCATCATTTAAAATGCTATTATCATAAGCTCTCCGGATTCTGGATATAACTAAACGAAAATCCCATTATTCAGGAGCATTGTCTTCTCCTGGCAAAGTACATGTTGCACTGTATATATGTGACGTAAACGCAACAGACATGTGATGACACAAATTGTTATTAAAGAAGGGTTGCATTCATAGTGGGAGTGTCTTGTAGCTTCAATATTTGACACGCGTGACTAATTTTACATCCGATAAATCCAATGTACTTGTATATGAATTTTTAAACGCATTCTTCCACGATATTTTTTCTCTCAAAATGTAACAACTCTAAATAAATGGATCTTTTAATGTCCGTTATACTGCACTTCTGTATACTTGGAAGCAGTTCTATGTTTTTAATTGGAAGACTAGCTTGTTTTTGCATAGATTTATTTTACAAATAATAGACTACCTTTTCAAAATTCTCATTTCAAAGATGTGACTGATTATGTAGTATACTGTATACGTAAGAGCATCTCTAAGTTTGCGTAAATTGCATTTATCATTAATGACCAATATATTACATCTTGATAATGCAACATATTTGCAGATTGACATTTCACACGTTTCCTGTGTCCATTGAACGAAAGTTTTTTTATATGAACCATATAACTTTCATTATTCGGAAACTAATTTTACTCGAAAGTACTGCATGAATATGATGTAAGAATGGGTCAATGGACTCGAAAATCAGCACGATATGGTGCCAAGAGATGTATATTTGCAATTAGCACTTGCAAAATTAGTTGTCAGAATTGCAGATTCGTAAAATAACATGCGCAATTAATATTATAGCTCACTATTGAGAATTGACTGCATAGGCTACAAGTACATGTACACTGCACACACTGGGAATCTTAACATTTCCTGCACTCGAGAAAATGCTATTCCGTGCACTGTATGCGTTAATTATTATTATTGTGTTTTGGGAATGCAATTGCCAGTAGGAATTCCCCAGGACTTTGTGGTTGTTTGCTTTGGCCTTATTTCGTGATTGGCCCTTCGAGAATGTTCATCGCATATATATTCTTTTGGGTTGCTTTTCACATGTAGGTTAATGAATTATTAGCAGGGCTCGGATGCAATGTCCTTTGAGGTGTGAGGCATGCGTTAATCGTTCATCCCCTAATAGTTTTTTACAGTAAGTCACGTGCTTTGTTTTCCCCCTCAGGATACCTGAAAATGCGCCAGATTTGATGGCGAGTCAAGTGTTTTCAGCTTCATTAATGACAACTTCACCTTTCTTTTCTTATTTTTTTACAATCCCGTGTATGTACAGGTGTACATTTTAGGCGCAAGATATATTCAAGGTGCCCCATTAGTCGTCTGGTTCCTTGACATGTGATACGAATCGATTTTGAGCGTTTTTCTACCCATGTGACAAATTTGTTCAAGTTTCCTGGAGGGAAACAGCTGCGCCAACATATTATGCTTCTAAAACCACAGGAATTTGCAACGCTTCCAAATTTTAGCGGCAACAAAGTCTTGCTGTCGTTTGATTTGAAACTCTAGGAAAGTGAGAATGTCAAAGTTGGACGATATTTAAATTTCAACTATGAAATGATTAATTTCTAGCTGTTTTCACTGTACTTTTGTGTATACAGTATATTACCATGTACTATTGCAATTATGCACGAAGGAAAGCAAAAGTAATGACATTGAAATTGCACATGCTTCTGGATGCAATGATTAATTCAAGAAAATCTGACTGGGGAAAAAATCAATTTATGCAGAGCAATTTGGGAAGCAAAAAACCCCAGATGCCTATGGAAAAAAATCGAACTGCGTAGCACTGAACCTGTTTGAAAAACATCTTCATTTGAATCTATTTTCATTAAATTGGAATTATTGATTTCGCATTTAATCGTACAAGAGGAGTATTGAAAACAAGGTTTTCCTTCCTTTCCTTTGAAAATTTCACTATGAACATGCTATGCGAAAAGCAAAACTTGTTTTCGAAGATTGTTTACATAGTCTAGACTCACTTGCAGCGACATTTCTGTTTTTCTAATATTTAATGGTTCTTCTCAACGATATTTCCAGCTGGAATCGAATAATAGTTAAACTATTCAAGCAAAATTAATGTTCCCCTTAATATGAAATGGTAACTCTAACCGTCCTAGCCTAACTGCAAGCAGAAAGAAAGTAAACATTGCTCTGATTTAAAATATTTGCTGCATAGCAAACATTTGTAAGAAAAATAGAGCTGATCCTTCGCATTTAACTAAAAATTGAAACATAATGTTAACCAAAAAGTTCAAAAACGTACTAAGAGCTCAGTTTGTTGCCGATAAAATTTGATAAATTGATTCTATACACATTTTCTTGAATGGTATAATATCCAGTTACGTCATAATAGACTATAGCTCCTATACATATATTTTCATTGCAGTTTCTTGAGGATATTTTCCCTACACAATGACCAACATGCGTTTAAGAATGGATTGCGGTGCCAACTGACAAATCATCGCACAATATCAGGAAACAAACCCCTTGTTCGCATACACCCATATCAAATAGATTATGACACCAACACCGAACATCATCCGTCAACGTTGCTGTGACAAATATAACCCAATCCCTTGCTACCAGTGAAAAACTAGAATTACACCAACTCCGAGCTGTTTAGCAACATATCCAAAGAAAGCAACATTAAAGGGGAAAGGGATGGAGGCAAAAAAAAGAGAGAAGCCAAGAGAGAATAATGATGGATGATGGTAACTTACCGCTTCAGTGTGAATGGGATGAACTGCGAACCAGATGCCAGCCAACTGTGCTTTGGACCGACTCCATCCCAGAATTTGGCGACAGATGCGGACCACCAACACTGTCACAATAGCATGTAGGACCACGTTGACCACGTGGAAACCACGGACATCAAGTTCCCCTCCAGCAAATAACACATTCATCCTGTGTACAAAAATGAGTCAGAATTAGCTTAGCTTCTTATAGCTGTTCTGTAGTGTTCATGTTGTTGTTCCTGTTTACACCAACACCTCATCTGAGTTCATCCACTTGTGTATTTATCCAAGTCCCCCTTTTAGCTCCTTGGCAAATAAGCAAGTAGGGAAAATAACTCATTTAGTTTCTTTGATTGCGAGGAAGAGCTTTATTGTTAACCTGAGAATTACGGGTCAGATGGTTGACTTGTTGTTGCTGTTGTTCGGACACTTAATTCGTGCAATATACCAATTTGTTAAACTGAAATGTATTGCTAACATGAGTTTATTGAATATCTTTTCTCCGAATATTTTTTACCTATACAGTACATCATTCGATTTCATTTATTGAGCGATTCAAAACTAAAAATATATGAAGTATGAATCTCGCTTGGGTTTATCAAAATCGATTTGCCCCATATAAACGCGTGGTGTATGTTTTATATATGCCGCAATTGATAGCGTTTAGAAAGTTGGTACGGGTTCATTTTTTGATTATATAGGCGAAAATAAACGTTAAAATATCATGACATCCTCTTTTCAAATTTGGATTTATATTTGGCTTTAAAATTACGAGTACACTTTGATCGATACTATGTACTTGCACACATAGAACAAACAGTGGTTCGTTTGCAATCGATTTTTCGATAATTCAGCTCAGCAAAAATTGATAACTACGTTTGGCCTATCCCAACGAATATTTTTTGGCTGCGACATACAAGATGGCTGTCACAAGTCTGTAAAGGTTTCGCTGGCTTATATCTGACAGACGTATCACCGGCATGTAGCAGCTGCGGAGATTATATAGCCAATCATTTATTTATAAGACGTGTCTGTGGCAGACCTACAATTTGCATGTTGCACGAAAGCTACTTGATTTGCGAGAGTGATTTCAAAAATCTGAATTCCATATTAAGATTAAATTGCAGCTATAAGTAGGACACCGAAGTTTCGTATTGATGTTAATGCCATACTTTATCTCCTTTTAATCTTTGAAATATTTTCTGGAAAGAAATAAGATGATGGTCCCATATGTGTATCTGATTAAAGATTGTCAATAAATATTTCATGAGTGATTAAATTTGTTTTTAAATTTATATTCTGCCCACTCTGCAAAAGTTTCCCAATAAAGTAAGTTGCCATTTACAGTGTATGGTATTTCAAATGGTTTATTTAAATAAAAATTTAACATTCATTGAAATTGTAATATATTATTGCAGGATAGCTAAAAAAATATGACAAAAAGTTAATCCACCATCAATTAATAAAATGCTGTAAATTCGCACTGAAAGAATTAATAAAAAACGATTGTAGGTATATGTTCATTCCCAAAGGAAGGATGGAGGAATGCAATTGATTGCAGCAGTCATGCAATACGAATGCACGTGAAACAATGAAAGTTTCGTTTTGTGCTTTCTGAAGTTGTGCTGCATGTCTGTTTTGATAAATCGTTTGCAGACATGCAGCTCACAGCCATCCACATGCATTCATCACACCCACAAAATGCACTAAACTAAACTCATTGTTTCACGTGCAGTCTTATAAAACGGTGTTTTAATGCAATTTGTGTAAGAGATTCTTTGCATCAGTTGGATTTCCATTTTTTCACTGGATTTATGTATTTTTTTTGTCAATCCCATTCTGTTGCACCCTGAGATCTTAAACTTTGCATAAATCTCTAAGGGAATTAAATCATTTCTGATGGCCAAATCCAATTTTACGCACTCCCTCAATGAATTATATAGAGGGGCGTGGTTACACAATAGCCCAAAGGTTAGGGAGAAAATGAATTGAAGTCTTTAATGGTGCTATATATCTAATGCAATATCTGCAAAAAAAAACCCAATATGTAGGCCTATCCCTGCTTTAAATAAATTTTCGGGGACTACCTGAAAGAGAGACAACCGTAATCCTATTTTGTTTTAGGTACACTCTTGTATATTTTTTCCTGAAGGATTATCATGTAACCGTTTTCACTTAGTTTAAGTGTATAAATGTATATTATATATTGCATTTGGAACTTTCGATTGGGAACACTGCAGAATTGATTGACTGATTTTAGCTCCCAACGCTTGGTAAATATACGAGTTGATGGAAAAATTATCTTATTTCTGTTATGGCAGTGAGCTTTATTACCATGATGAGCAAGCGTATCAATGCAAACACTGTTCATGTGCACTGCTCTTTAAGCCACGCCCTTTTCTCCATTGTTAAACTTGAATACAATGAATTTGCTTGGTGGTACAGCACCACTTCTAACCGACAGTGTACAGAATAAAATCGTAACAAAAGACATTGGCTGCATTCAATTCAAGAATACTCGTATTTGGATCTTAAGTCTTCGCATAATCAAAGAGTCTCGTAATCTATCTTGATCAATTACTATTGTAATTATTTTAAAAAAAATATCATTTTGAAACATGGATTTCAGGTCCGTTCAAGCTGTAGTCAGATTTTGCTGATCTGATTTTCAAAATGAATCCAGTCATTGACTCCGAAATAAAATCAAACTCCCGAGCTCACAGCATCACAATTGAATATTGTGGGAGCACGGTTGAAAACATTTGAAATATTGCTGGCTACGCACGTGCGCACACGCACAGCATTGGTATACAGATCATATGAGCAACTCGCTTTGCCCCCTTTAGTTACACGTGGTGGTAAATACATCAAAATGAAATTTTACTAGTCTTCCGGGAGCGGACGCGTAAATGCGTAAACACACGTGTTGCTTGCAACTTAAGAAATGCGTTATACTATATCCGTTGCTGAGAGTGATGCAAGCGAGAAAATTGTCGTTCTCTCGCAGTGCCAATCAGAATTGTTAGATGCGCACCATTGCCTTTATGGTTATGGGGGCGTCGTCGTATAACGTCGACCCGACAAAAAACCACGTGCTTTGCGCCGATCCTACTACACTATATACAGTGTGTATAGCTATAGGCCAGGCTAAGCTAGTGTGTACCACGACCAACAATCGATGCGTGCATGTGTGTTGGCGAAAAGATATGCTGTACACTTGGAGGATTTGGGGCCCAAAACAGAAGAGGCGACGAGCGTGAGAACTCGCGCACCGGGGCGTGAACATCCCTAATTTTCTTCCCTTTTTTTCCTTATACTCTTTTCTTTATTTCTCTCTCTCTCTCTCTCTCTCTCTTGCTTGCTTTCCTCCTTTACTTGCAATTGCCTCTACTCGGACTCATGCCAACTCGTGTCAATACGACCTTAGCTGTCGCCAATCAACGTTCGGTCACCGAGTGGGCGTCGGTATATGCAATGTTCACTGCTCCGAACCGATATATAATAAGATGACGTTTCTCTCCTGTCCCTCTACACCTTCCCAACCAATCGTTAAATTACGTTGTGTCACAGCAGCAGAGCCATTGTTCTGTTTTTTTTTTGTGTGCATGTAAAGCCGTACATGTAGGGAAATTTTCCGACAGCTATTATTATCATTAGCGACCTGCTCCGAAATGAGCTACGCAGCAATTCGGATTATATCGGCATTTAAAGTTACTGGAATTGAACGGTCAACTCCGCCCACTAATTATACACTGGGCTTTTGTTGCAGGAGGAATGTAGGTAGAAGCCTGCATAAACGCCCCTAATAAACTATGGTTTATTTCATAAAAGTTGCCGTTTATTGCATATACTAGGCCTGCAATTGGTTCCATCAACTATTGTATGTTGTATAGTACAATGCGCAGCAGCCATTGTTTCATGAATATTGCAGCCGTTTATTGTTTATATTCATTCATTTCTTTAAAAAAAGCCAAGTTCCGTTTTATTATTTTGCCTTATCCGTTCAGGCCGGTATAAGTACGTATTAACATAATAGTATTGAAAATCTTAATACGTCTTTGCTGCAGTTGCGGATTTGTTTGATTTTCCTAACAGTTGTTTATGCAGTCATCACTGCATGAAGAGAAGGAAAAGAACCATATATTTAAACGTGGAAATGTGACAACGCCCTATTTGTATTGCAATCACAACCCCCGGATTTGATCTTTTTCCCATAATGCCCAATAGATATTTTCATGCTAACACGAATTGCAGTATTATTTTATGTATAGTTTCGGTTGCTATTTTCCTGCGCACTAAGCCGAGGTGTATATTATTTAATAAATTATAAAACGATTTGACATTAATAATTGTCTTACAAATTCAATACCTGAACGCAATTTTGCTTCTTCTGATAGTAGTACTTTAAATAACACCTGCTTTTCCTGTTACTTTGACATTACGGTTATAGACAATACGATGAGTTAATCGATCCGCTCCACTGATTACAATTATTTGACGAAGTGTCGCACTAACCGATGCGGACTTGCTAATCTCTACAATAGCTTAGCCGACTGTTGTGAATCGTGCTGCGAGCAAACTGAACATCTCGAAGCGTTGCCCACGCTTTTCATGACGTACAAAAGGGAAAAGGTACAGGAGACTATAGTAGTCTACCGATATATAAGTCAACAATGGCACAATAGAGATTAGTATATTGCAAAGAAATTGAACGAGCGCTGCTGCTGCTGCTGCTGCTGCGAATGTCAATGCATAAACATCGATCGCCGCCAACAAACACGTTATTACAATATAACGACGTGCGATGACAGTGCTTAGCACTGAGTGTGTACGAGAGGATCGACAGAAAGAGAGAATCGGTGTTGTCCTGAAAGTTGCACACGAGCGCCTGTTGAGCAGCTTTCCGGCTGCAGGGCACCCGTAAACCAAAAAGCGACCCCTGAAAGTCGGTTCGGCTCGCGCGCAAAGCCTCGGCTCCAAAATCTTATCTCATTTTTCTTCCTGCTCAGATGAAGACAGCGTCTGGCGCACGCACTACTTGCAACGCTCATGAAATGCCATTGTAGCGTAAATACGGTTCTTGAATAATTGAACCAACCTGAATGTGAGCACGGTGAGCGGACGGTACGACTTGTGGCTAGCGGGATGAGCCATCGGCTGACCCCAGAAGTCGTGCACCAGGAGCTGAGAAATAGGTGCTGACGGTCGTACAACGTCCGGGTTCCCGGTGACTGCAGCAGCGTCATCGTGAACAAAATCTCCGTCCAGAGAATTGAGATAGCAGAGGAGTGCTATTGCTGCTGGTAGGGCATGGGCACTTGCCTCACGTCCCCAGCATGGTGACGACGACGATGACGATGACGATGACGATGATGATGATGATGATGATGATGGTGGTGGTGGTGGTGGTGGTGGTGATTGTGATGATGAAGACGACAGCCGCATCCTGGCTAAGGGATGATTCCGTCTGCCGTCACTCCGCTCTTTTACTCGGTGTGTATCCCATTGCGAACTGACGTCGACTGACACTCTCCTTGCTATCACAGTCACCTAACAACGATATGCCAGACACCAGTGGCGCCATCATGCCACAGGAGTGAGTAGTAATGAGAATAGAGGGAGAGGAAAATATAAGGAAAAAAAAGAGAAGAGAACTGGGGAAATCACATGCTGCCGGAGCATTAATCAACTGGTACTGCAACTATTGATTTTTTTAACCTGGCGCAGAAAGAATATACGACAGGTGCATTTTTTCACCTGTTCGCAAACGAAAACATGTATCCGAAAATAGACGGGTAGTTTAATACCCTTATTACAAATGTGTTTATTGTTTACCGTTTTTTTATTTTTGCAAAATAGCATTTCTGCACACGTATAATGACAAAGCAATTGGAGGAGCTGTCATTCTTGCATGATGCAGCATCGACTGGTTTTTATCGCAAATCTTTTTTAAGTTATGATCCGCTTCAGGGTATTGAGTGGAAGAAAGAGGAGGTGTTACAATAACTTTTGAGAAGTTTTGACAGGCATAGGTGATTTCAAGAAAGTGTGATGTAATGTCATATTTTGTCATCTTGCAGCAGTGGTAGATATTAAAAATTCAGACATTTCCATATATGTACAGCGATATGAAAGCTATTTTTCACTTCATGGCAGTAGTATGCGAGTCGAGATGCAAACTTGTTTCGTTATTTTTCATTTAAAACTCAAACTTGCTTAGAATGACAGTTTTGTATTTGAGATTTTATTTCCTTGAATTTAATTCTGTTTAGTATATGTATATATAAACTTTATAATGAGGATTGTTATGTTTTAAGCTGCATATAGTATCCCTTTGAAACAAAACATTAAGCTTATTACAGCATCTTATATTATACGTTTGCTAATTGAAATTGGGGAAATAAACACGAAAGCAATCGGCTTGTTTGATGATTTGAAACAGTGAGCAGAGCATCGAGTTGATGAAAAGACATTGTGTTTAATTTGCTGAAATCGTAGGCGGAGCGCTTATTTTAATGCGGCGGTTATTCAGTGTTCTCAGGATTGACTTTATTATTTTTTCACTGATCTTATAGGGATCTTCCATTATTTACGTGGATGATGCTATTTGATCCTGTGAACGAACTATGATGTTTTCGATTTGCTTGTAAAAAAAAATGACGCCTTAATATGTTGCAGCAAGTTATGAAGTACATTCAATGCTTTTTTGATGTCAATTCCGAACATTTCTTGAAAAAGTCCGATAATCGATAAAGAAAATTGAAGAAAAGGTCCCTGAATTGTAGCTTTGGTGCAATCGATTCATGAAGTAAGGTACGATGCGATGTACAAAGCATTTTGTTACCTCTAACGCTTTTACTGTCAATTCTGCCAAAATACACTATACTGTAGCCCAACATTTTAATGGCTTTCCCTATAGTACATACCCTATACAGTAAATTTGCTATCTACCTACATGAAAGTATACATGCAATGCTTCCATTGCTTTCCCTCAAAAAAATGTTAGAATTGTTCTTAATTTGAAATCGATGTCCTCAATTGATGAATTTCTAAAATTATTCTTAATTCGAAATCGATGTCCCCAATTGAACTTATCTTTCATACTGCTAACCTATACAGCAATTCTCATTGTCTTAACTGCTGATTGCTTATGCACAGGTGAGAAATTTGGTTCTAAGCAGATGAGCAGTTTGAACTTCACAACCAATCGAAAATTTATAATATAGGAAATTTCTTGCTGGAAAGTTAGCTGAGTGTATATACAGGGTGTTTCGTAAGTAGAGGGAAAAACTTACAGGGTATATTCCTTGCATGAACACAAGACATAAACCTCTTTTGAACATATGTCCTGAAACGCTTAGTAGCTCCTACATAAAATGTGACATCCATAATTCATGCTCCCCACATCTTGCCATTGATCATTTATTAAGGACTCGTATGCGTTCCTAATAAAGATGTGGGGAGCATGAATTATGCATGTCACATTTTATGTAGGTGCTACTTAAAAACTAAGAGTTTGGGTATATGGGTTCATAGGAACTTTGTCTTCTAGGGAATATGCCCTGTCAGTTTTTCCCTCTACTTACGAAACACCCTGTATATAGAGTTAGTCTCATGGCAAGACAAACTCTGCAATGAAGACGTTTGAAAATATATTCTCACGGACTCACCAGGAGATGGGCACATAGGGGATGGGGCACAAGGGCGCCTCCGAACGACAGGAGTGAGAAAGACGTTGGAACATTTATTTGGCTACACTGCTGACACGTTTTCGCTTCGATCCGAATATTGAGGACGTCATTTGGAGCGATGCAAGCAACAACTCGTGTTGGAAATCACGAAACGTATGTTGGCACGTTGGGATGGATTGATATTAGGCTGTATTTGTAGACTTTTACTGACGGAATATTCGACGAAGGCATTCCCGAGTGACACGTAAACACGCCAGTATTGGGGTCCTGCGCTTGCGCATCAGATTGAGCTCTGCCAGTGTATGTGTTTAAAGACCCCCCCCCCCACCAACCTCCTCCTCTTTTTCCCCCTGCTGCACGAAATAGTGAATGTGATGGCGTTTAAATTGCAGAGCACGTTTTTGGGCACCGAGTTGCGTAATTCCACCGAGTCAATATGCGTGTGAATGTAGAGAGTTGTGGGCGCCTATGGAAAGTGATGATTAGCCCGCAACCGGAGCATCAACATTCCTCATTCTCAGAGCGCTGAAAATATTGCCTTATTGATTCTCTAATTTACGAGAATTCACTTGCCACCATTCCACACCCTTTTCTCCCTTCTTATCTCCCTCCTTCTTTCCGATGCCAGCCAGATTCGACTTTAAATGATTAGTCGATGCTTTCAACACGAGTGTGCACAAAAGGGGGGCTGGCTTCTCCCCAGAAGATCTTCAGATCCGCCTTCCCTAATGGCGCTCACCCTGAAATCCCAACATCCCATTTCCCTCTTCAACACTTGACCAATTCACACCCATTCCCAGAGATAGACTATTGTGAAAGAGAACAAGTTGAAAGTAGGATGATGAAATCGTTCAGTTGCAATTCAATGACGGACACTGCTGTTGCTTTCAGGCTGTGATACTTCAACTTTCGTCTTTCTAAAAAGATTTTACGCCAAATGCAATGAAATGACTTGTTCAATATGCAGAGCCTGTAGGCTAGTAGTGTATTTTCTCTATTTTTGATTTTTGATTTCTGGAGCGGACGTGACTCAGATCTGAAGCATATTTCAATTTTTTATCTCATCCCGGCACTGTTTCACATTTTGACTTAGAATCTATACTTGGAAATATCCTTCTTTTCTTACGATTGACTGGTTTACATATACATATCTCGAGGTTTGGCATTAATGGATTTTTAAAGTAGTATTAATTATCCGTAAACAGATGCATTTGAAAATTTTGTCCTCAAATAAAGCTGGTATTGTCTTTCTCAACTGAAACGTGACCCGGAGATTAACATTGAAGTGTGGCCACCACAATCCTTATATCCAAGACTTATTTCGCACTTAAAACACTTGATCCACTTAAACACGAGTTAATTGTCCGTAAAGTTCGGATCGATTGTTAAGAAACATGCACATTAATCTGCTAAAGTTAGAAACAGCTGTAAAAGCTCGGTTTCCATTTCGGTGAAAATTAAGCGAATGTAATGCGTTGAGTGATGTGTATCTAGGAAAAGAAAAATATCTCTTCATAGTGGATTTGTGGCATTTCATTTCCATAAGTGAAAATACAGGCGTGAATGCACCGCATTTAGTTTGCCATTCATTTCTATGCCAAATGTGAAATATGCTTTTAAGTTCAAAGTCAGTTCAGCAGCATAAACGCATGTACATATAAGCCAACTTAAAATTAAAGGTAATTAAGGATCTGGGCGGATTTAGATTTAAAACTTGCATTTCTCTCCCTATCTCTCTCTCTCTCAATTGAGCTCTTAAAATCTCTTGCCGATATGGTAGAAGCCTTGACAGATTGCACTTGGTTAATAGCTTCCATCATGTACGATATGGTGAGTTTTGGAAATTAAGGTTAAGAGTTGGAGCTTTTGAAGCTGTTGCCCTTTAGCTCATTCATCTTTGGTCTTCCTCCCTCCTTATTGCATGAAATATGTAACGAATTCATGCTTTTCTTTCCCAGATATGTCACCAGTACATGTGCAGTTTAGATTACAAACGCCATACTGTATTGTGGGGTCCCACGGGATGATTAATTCATGTACAGTATAAATCAATGAATTACAGAAACATTTACAGTAAGGAAAGCGGAGATGTGATTGATTATAGTCTATTATATAGTGAGAATGCAGTTTATGAATGATTTCTTTAAGAGTTCTGAATGGGATTATTTGCACTTGTTACCAATATAAAATGCTCATGCGAATGCAGCTTAGCTCGGAAAAATGTTGGCATATTTAGAGTTTGATACTAAACGGGTCTATACTGTCTACAGCCCGTATCATTTCCACCTGTGCACTGTACTGTATGTATGCAGTGCACAATAGCACATTCACGCCACAGCTCGATCACGCAATCAATGAGGATTCTGCGAAAGCAACTCTCAGCATCAAGGGATGGGGAGGGCGGGAAGAAGATGGAAGTGTTAATATTTTTTCCACTCCTCTTACTGCTGCAGCAGCTGCTGCTTGCAGATTCCCCCATTTTTCCTGCAGCTGTATTGATGCCCCGTCACGACGCTCTCTATCTGGTGTGGAAACAGTGTTGTTTTGTTAAAGAATGCCCCTACTCAGGTGGTGACTTGGGTGGTGAGGTTTGAGGTGGTCGATATTTATCTTGAAAAACGTGCTGCTCCATGCACTCGATCATCAATATACACAGTATTTGGGCAAAACGTGTATGTATTTTTTGTCAGGAAAGACATGCGCAGTCCTATAAATGCTGCTATGAAATACAAATTGCTAAAATTGACTTTGGAATGGTATACAAGTGGTTGAATGAAATCTGTGCGATTCGATTTTAGGTGAGGATTGATCTCTTGCAACAAAGGATGAACGTGCAATTCATCTGTGCTGAGTTTGAAATGTTTGCCGAGTTGAAGAAGAAATTTCTCACAAGGGGTTTGCCCAGTTGGAAAAGCTGTGCATTAAGGATAAGCAATCGCTGCTGACAGCTGAGTTTGCCATACCATCTGTGGTATATTTTAATATATGAAAGCAAAACAATACCAATATTTATCTTCAGAACATTGTATACCCTGTTTCAATAACTTTCCTACATGTTAACATTGTTCTCTTGCAAAAATTAATTTCATTTGAAACTATATCTCGAGTTTTGTGACTGAAACATTTTTGTTGAACACGGATACGAATCTATCCCAATTAAGGCATCCTAAATTTCTTTTATTCTCAAGCAAAAAACACTCGAGATTTGTAGTAAAATTGGTATGTGTTGTGCAATTGTCTGAATCAATCTTAGCTGACTTCCCACTGGGACCATTAGCAGCTGAATTTACTTTTCTTGCAATTCTCATTGTCATAAAAGTGCTGCTGACACATCATAAACTAACAGTCGTTTCTTATTTCATCGTTTGGGCATTTTGCTATATCGCATTTTATACGGGGGCATTTTACCCTCTGTAAAGAAAATATTTCAACGCCGAGCGAGACCATTCTACTGCATTGGTTAATATAAATTTTATAAGTTGAAATAAAATAAACTTTCTAGAAGCGAATTTGTATTGCACATGTTTTACCTTACTTGATATTCTTTACTGGACTCGTTCTCCTTACGTTGTACTCTAACTCCAACTCGATTTTGTTCACAACTGTATAGTACTACTAACACTTACTGCCCACCTGGGGCTTTTTTGCTCGTTTTTTTGTCTGCGTGATATATCCCTAGAGTGTCTGTGCATTTGCACTATTTTCGGTAGTTCCCATTGCACAGAATGTAATCTCAATACAAATCTGAGCTTATTGTAGATATCTTCTGCTTCATACGTCTTCATTTCCGATTAGTACATCATTATGCCCCATATGCAGATTCAACACATGAGTGTGTGCGTGCTTGTGCTCACCTTCTACCCTCTTCTTTAATATGGGTTTTCAGTTTTGAAAGACGTTGTTGCCAGGAGCAACCAATTGTTGGAGATCAACCGGAATGATTATGACCACGTGCGAGTTGGTGAATTTAGTCGGATCAGCGAGGAGTGGGAGGAGTTTGCAAGAAATAATTGGTCCAGTCGATATGGTTGTAGGGCTGCTTGCTCACCCTGAGCATCCCCGGGGTTACACGTAAATATGGTGTGTTGGTGGAGGATTTATAAGGGTGCAGCAAGCTTTATTATTTTTGTGCATGGTGCATGAGGTCTTCTTCATGCTTTGATTCGCGTTGTATGGCTCGTTATAGAACGACTTGCGGGGCTGAATATTACAAAGTCGTGGGTTTTGGGAAAATTTAAGTTATGCCGACTCAAGCGAGGCTCTTATCTCTGGGCATGGAGTTATATGTTGACGAGTGGTAAGAAGTATACTGATGCAGTGGAAAATTTCATGGCGTAAACAAAGATGTTGACGAGAAGTTCAAAGATGGAAATGGAGAATATGAATTTAGCGAAGAAATGCATGAAAGGCATTTGAGTAGGAAGTTGTTGATCACAATTTCCGCACTTTCCCATTTGAATTAGGGGCTTGGTATAATATTGCCTCTGGAAGTGCGTCGTAGATAATGCTGAAAGATATCTGAATCCCTTTTGTCTAGTTTCGAAACCAATGTGTGTTGCTGCAGAGAACCCAGTACAAAAAGCAAAATCTTGTATCATAAAATACTTACGGGAGGCAAATTTAAAACGATTCGAGTAAAAAAGTGCAAGTAATTTCTCGCGGGATGGGCATATTTATAGTATACACTGCGAAAAACTGCAAATTATTCTTCCGAGTGTTAATTATTGAAGACAGCCTGGGAATTTAAGTTTTGTATAACAGCACATGTCTACTTTCCTTTAATTGCATTTTTAATGTTGAAGCGTTTCGAATTTAGTTGGTAATAATTTTGCGAGCAGAATATAACTACACTACAATGAATTTAGCAATTGAAGGTGTATAGGAAAATGCCAGAATTAATGTTGCTCTATATGTAAGACTATAGAAGTGTGATTTTTGAGCAATTCAGATCTATCGATTGATTGAGGGAAAACTACGAGTTCAATGTTTTGCAAGAGCTAGAAAATGTCAGTTGTGAATGTTGAAAGTCGATATGGAAGAATGTTTCCGCTTAATATTTCTCTCGTTTTATGATCATACCACCTCATAAATCACTTCCCCCTGTGGGAATATAAAAATTTAATTCCAACCATTCAAACGCAGAATTTTTCCCCTATGAACACTGCTGAATTCAATGAAACTCGGTTTCCTTTCTATCTGATGTCATCTTGTTCAAGATTTCGCATTTAATTGCCACATTCACCGCAAGTGTTTCATTGAAACAATGTTAACTGATTAAAGAAGAAAATATCGGTATAAGAAATTACTTTTTCGCCAAAAAGTGTCTTTTTTTAAAGATGTTAGTTGCCACAAATTGCAGTAGTAAAACGTTATATTGTGTGCCAAAATTAACGCCATGCGTTTTCAAGTTGGGAAATTAGTATCTCAGGGGCCGTTCATGATTTTTGTAATGATATTATATTAGCCACTTCCATATTCAGCTTCTTAACTACCAAGAGGAATTATTTTATGCCGCTAATTGCACTTTTCACACATGTATGTACAAGCTCATGAAAAATATTATGCCTTGGTTTTGTTCGTTTATTTTTAAATCTTGTTGTATGGCAGAAATATTTGCAAGAGTTAAAAATTATTTGAATTCCAGCAATTTATAAGAAACATTTATTTCCGGAAATGCGATTTCAGGTAGCCTATATACCATTGTTGGCTATGAAGAAAACCAATTCAACTGTACTGTGTTTTTTATACGTGACCAAATTGTCTAAGTTGATTGCCTGTAAATGTAACAAGAATGAAACAAATTCGATCGATCAAATTACCCGTGTTTCACTGAAACCTTTTTTTATATATAGTACCAATTCCTTTCTGATGTTGTACAATGAAAATCTTAGTAAATAACGACATCCAGTG
>WWPM01022210.1:0-14726 GCA_023279145.1 Glomeris maerens
GGACCTTCCGGTGGATTGACCAGAGTACGTCGCCGTGTGCGGCATGTGGATGTCCGAAACCCAGATCTGGCTTTCATTGATGAAGAACCCAGCAGCTGGAAGACACCTAAATTAGCTCAGCAGGAAGACTTGGACGAATTTCTAGATGACACAAACAAGAACACTCAGGTGCGATCAAATGCTGATTGACTACCTATATGGAAGATAATCTTGAACTGTGATTTTTGCGTGCAGCTTTCAAAGAATAACGAGAAATATGGAAGCAAGGGCAGGCAAAGGACAGCAAACCATGAGAACTGCAAGAGCTCAGAGGTGCAGAAGAAGAAGAAAGGTGCCAATAATGTTGGCACTGGGGATTCTGGGTGCAGTTATGAAGACGACGAGGACAATCGGGTACAAGCGGATGATAGTCTGGTTTCGGCTTCAACTCGAAATACAGGCAAGTAGTGTGAAAAATGCATGGATGACATAAGCAATTTCTCAAGGACAGAACTGTACAAAACTCCATTGTTCTCTGTCTATTTTAATCTTATAAAAGGCATTGAATCTCCTGTATAATGATTCACGCATAGGCAAGGTTGGTGAACACCACCACCAACCGTTTTCTTTTTTCTAGCCATTCCCACTCAGTTTTTTGACATATAAATGCGTTTGAAATGCAATTTATTTCCCTACATTTTGATTATATACTTGCCAACAATCCCCTATTATTTATTTTGATTAAAAACTATAGAATGCTCATGTTTGAAGTTTGTTAGTGCACTTTTTGTCGCATTTATTTAACGTTACAGCTGTTTGTGACCCAATTTTTAGGTGGCAGTTATTTTGTGAAAGTTCATTTCGAAGACAAAACTGAAACATAGACACCCACCCGCAATGGGATAAGCTTTCTGAAAAGACATGATTAAATAATTATCTCTCTAAAGTGGCCAACTTCCCATCTGGTGAAGTATACATATTTTAGTAGACCTTGCACTTGCGTATATCGTAATCCAGTGTTAATATTCCCGTCACTAGAAAAAAGTAATTTCTATTACGTATTATATGGGATGCAAGACGTTTATGTTAATTGCTTTGTGTTCAGGTACCGTTGAACATTGAACCAGTTACCGTGGAGTTTTCTTTTGACTCAAACCAATTTGAAAAACATATTCAGTAGAAAATGGAGTCTATGCACTTTCATTTGGAAACAATTTTACATTAGATTGGTCATTCATATTAATGACAATTCTTTAAATGTTTTCGATATGATGAAAGAAGATATTTTTTAAATGCCTATCAAAGAAGATGCACAAAGGAACTACGGTATAAATTAATTACACTGATTTCAATTAATACGTGTAAAACCTCTGCACTACTTGTACGCACTTATTGCACAATTTGAATACAAAAACGTCAGTTGTACGTTGCCCCAATTTTTGTGCAATTTTTAAACAAACTAAAAACTTTCCCTATAAGCCGCTTCGTTATTCGGTTAAGTTTTTCAAGCGATGTAATTCTCCGGCACAATTCCTATTTGTTTTTTTGCATTCGGCATTAACACAAAAATCTGATTTCGAAATCCAATCTATTTTGCTTTTTGTGGGTTGTATAATGAATTTATTAAAAAATTAAAAATCTTGTGTCACTGATAATTTCAGAGAGTGCTTGCATTGACATAATGTGTCTAAAGAATGTAAATTTATTAAAGGTATAAAAAAATACAATTCAGGGGAGCAAGAATATGGGTGGACATATACATTATTAATTTTTTTCCCATTTCCGGAGTCATCAGCCTGATAACTGAAATGACAGACGCTATTTTGTGAAAATCTAGTTTGTCTTAACTTTCCTCTTCAGCTGTAGACCACTGTTATTTTTTGCTGACCGTGCAGTCATGAATGATGCAGTGATGCGCATTTCGCCTTTTTTTCCATTAAAAATAGAAATTGCGCGGTATTGATTTAATCCTAGCTGTGAAAATAAGCCGTTATCAAGCATTGAATAATTAAAGCTTGAAGAGAAATCTCTAGAAAACAATCGAAATAGTCAATGGTTTCTTCTAATAAATACTTTATTAGACAAAAATATTTTTTTCAGCAGTACCTACCCCACATTTTTGAATCCTTGCAACCAAGGATTATGTTAATGTGACTTTTTTATCATTTGACCTACTTTCAGATTAATATTTAATAAACGGTTGAAATGTAGACATGATGTGAGGGAAGTTGGTTAAATGAGAATCTAGCTGTGGGTCACGTGACTGAAGGAGAAGGGGTTCAGCGACTGTTGATGCTGGCATTCCCACGACTTGGGTCGATGGGATGTGGATGTGGATGATGCTCGTGTACTTTCATTAAGATAATTGACTCTGTGTTCAGGGACAATTTCCAGTTGCATAGACTTTTTTGTTGCTGTTGTTGACTTTTTTCTCTTTCTGGTTGGCTCGTTTCTAGATAAGTGCTACAAAGAGGGGTTTATTCGAGGCTGCCCAGAGGACTTCAAGGATGCCAAGAGGATGGATGTTGCTGGCATAAAAGACTGGAATAAGCCTCACGAGTGGGCTTTTGGAGCGGCAACTACCCTCTATGAAAGGCACCCGCTAACTCAAAGAAATGCTGGTAAACCATCCGTAAAATCTACCACGGTTTGCTGGCTGGCATTTGACAATATTTGTTTACGTTTATTATCACCTTCACAATCTGGCTGCTATTTTATTTTATTGGCAGTTATCAATTTTAAAATATTTAATAGAAAGGTTTTTATTGTTAGTGGTTTTCGCCATTTTTGTTTATGAAAATCTAGAAATAAATTAAAAATCAAGGTTCTAGGCCATGGATAAATTTTTTTCCTATACTTGCCATGAAATGCAGTCATATGATAGAAAACGTTGTTGTGATTGCCCTTTTTTCAAGAAGTTTATTAATTTGTAGCATATTAATTCTATAGTTTGTGAAATATGTACAGCATTTGTATACAATTGAGTCTACAAATTTCACACCGTCTTGTATTCTTCTTCATGTCTAAAATTTAATTAGTCTTCTTTATGGCCACTAAATAAATATCGTGTGCCATAAAATAGTAGCAGGTTGACTATGATTGTATACATTTCTGTATTTCATGCAAACATATCATGCAATACTGTTGTCTTAAAAAGACTAGTTCTTAGATATACTGGGCTTCAGTTGGTTTGCTATTTCCTGTGTGACATATCTAAAAGAAGCCAGACGGATTTCTGGGAAACTATGAGGAAAATGAAATAAATTAATTAGTCTATAAATATATGATGTCAATGGGCCATATCGGTCTAATTACACATCGTCATAGACATTGAACGATAACTTCGAGGGTAATTAAGAGCTGTTTGTGCTTAATTGCTAAACTCCTTGAATGCACTGAAAGCACTTTTTGGACAGGATTCAATTATGTGGCCAATAAAGAGCTTTTTTTAAAAATTTTATGTAGGGCTCAATCGTTTTTATCTTTAATGAATAACAATTATTCTTTTTAATTATTCGTTTTTCATTTTTAACTTTGTACAAATTTCTTTAATCGTGCACAAGGACGACTTGCACACAATTTTACAACAAACCCAAAGATTATGAACATGGGAATTACTTCTTTACATGCTGAACTGTGTGATTCAAGAAATTGCCATAAGGCATTAAGCAAATTTTAATCGTTTCTGGGTGGACTTGCATTTTAAACGTTAATCGTTCATTGGAAGTAGTCTCATTGTTGTACACTGTGTTTTCTGAGATGATGTTTTTGTGTCAATATAGGAGACCCAATTGCAGATGCATTTGCTATATCGGTGCGAGAGAACAGCGCACTCTTAGTCCTCGCTGATGGAGTGAACTGGGGTGAAAAATCTTGTCTTGCTGCGAGGTGTGCTGTTCATGGCTGTGTCGACTACATCAATAATGCAGTTTTCGAAACGCATACTCCAGTTGAAACCACCAAAGTAAATATAATTTCCTCCCAGTTGATTGACAAATCGAATTCATCTAAAATACTTGGTGATACAATTAACATTAGCTGCACGGCACATTTCGCCTGTACATCACTTCTCATTATACAAATGTAAAAGAGTCAGGCAAGTTTAAAAAATCAGTAAAGAAAATCGAGATTTTTCTGAATAAAAAGGCTATTTAACAGATTTTAATATAGATTTCTCTAAGAAAAACACGAACTTATAATGCATTCCTATAATGATTTTTATTTTTTGCGCTATAATGTTAGGAGAAAAAATATGAATACATTTTGCAATTGTAGCTGATTGAATTAACTAGCATCACCTTTATGTTAATTGTTGAGCAAATATATCTCAGCCCTCAATGTGGTTTGGTTTTTAAGTGAAGTCTTAAACTTTGTATGGCCTGTTCCACGTGTGTGAAGGGAAAACTGGGGGCTAATAGTATGGAGTATAGAATTCTGAAATCTGTGACATGTGACAGCACAGTTTATGGGATTTTCCTGTGTAATCAGCAGGATAAGTGCATTATGCAATTTAGATGGCGCCAAAGTTAAGAAACCAAGAATTTTATGGAGTAGACCTGTGATACCTAAAATATGTCTCGATGAACCTTTATTGTGTCTATTTTACAAATAAATCGCACTCCAATTTTGGAATAGCTCTCAAACTAAAAATGATACAAGTATGAAGCTTTGCAATTTTGTAGTTCGTCTCCTGCAAATGCATAAGATCAGGCAAAGCCAAGAATAAGTTGTTTCAACTTGTTTCAATTTTATTCGTTTGTTTTCGCACATACGTGACGCTTATGCAATCTTGCCATCGCATTTTTCCCACACAATTTCGAACAGCAATTGCATTTGAGCATCTAAATTATTTTGCTTTTCCTGTAGGGCAAAGTGACCAATTGCGGGCCACTGACCTATTCTGGGCCACTTCAAAATTTCCTTGCTCCTACATTAAAATCCAGTACTAGGATCGCTTTAATGGAAGGGATCGAAAATTAAGTAGCTACCTCTCTTTGTCACATTTTGGCAATACATTTACCAATAGTAGACATATAGTGGTGCTAATAAAAGTTCACTGTTTTTCCCACTCGATTTTCTCGAAATCTGTAGGCTGGTAAGTTATATTGTCTTGCTTATTTCAAAGCTAAGAACATTGTCTAAAGCTGGATTAGTATTTTTTTAAGATTTTCAATGTTTTAAATTATATAAAATGCATTTAAATGAAGGAAAATACTTTTCATTTGTCAACAATGTGCCCAATATTGAATCTCTACAACTGGCCCTAATGTGGGCATAGCTAGGACATATTCTGGGTCAATAAATTTACCTTTTTTGGGCGTACTTCCAGAATAGCTACAGCTAAGATACAACGCAGGGGTAAGCTAGGCTAAGTTTGGAAAATTTAAATTGCTAAGCCTTGGTATTAGTAGCTAGTCTATCTGTATAAAAAACTGTTCTCTGAAGGATTCGAAATGCATAAGAAAAATAGGCCACTTGATTAGGCTGGACAAGTGTAATGGTGTTTTTATTAACTATTTGAGCCTAGCAATTTAAGATAAATCTATGCTTAGCAAAAAAGAGCATGAATCTGTTGGTTACGTAATACTTCATATTTGGATTCGCCAATAAGCATGGACAAAGGCAAAGTAGCTTTGTTTACAAGGTGGTCCACAATTGGTCTAAGCATGCCCAGATGTGGTCAAATTTTCATTTTCCGAAAACCTATTAATTTTGAAAATTGTAATGCAGGAAATGTGGAATTGAAATATGAATGTCTTACGTGAATAAGTGTTCTTCGTGTTTAATATTAATTGGCGCATATACAAACACTATAAGAGGGACTTTATCAACTTTGAATTTATTTGTGGCCCACAATTGGTCACTTTACCCTACAGAATCATATGCGTCTGTAACAGCATATTTGCTTGAATAATTATGTGATTTAGTTCAAAAAAGATATGTAATTTAATTCTTTAATTTTCTTTTCTGCGTATGCAATGAAATGTATTTGTATAGAGCCTTATAATACAAATCTGTGCCTTATTCCAGCTTAGTCATTCTAAACATTAGCTGTACTCTATGATTTCCCTATCCAAGCCTCTGAAACTTGGAGAACTGGTATAATATATTTTAACCCTTTCGCACATTGCCTGTATTGTAGAATATAAGTATAACAACAGTGAAAATATTAATTATGAGAACTGTATTGTATTCATTGGTTTTTAATGTGTTGGGTTATGTGTTTTTTTCCTAGGATGTGTTCTTGGTATTGCTGCGATCACTCTTTGCTGCCCATAACCTCATATTGGAGGAGGATGGCATGCTGACCACACTCTGTGTTGCATTTGTGTGTCCTTTGGAGGAGAGTGAAAAGTTTGTGGTTTGCGCTTGCAATGTCGGAGACAGTCTTGCTTATGTGTACAGCTCAGTACATGGTGTGAGAGAAATAACTCAAGGTAATACTGTTAACACAGATCCCATTTCTGGAAAAGAATATCCTATTGAGACTGAAAATTACTACATTGATATAATACATAGGCTACAGTTGTGTTGATCTGCGAGGAGCTGATTGGCACTTCAGCTTCTAATTGGTTCGGTTTTAATGACTAAAGAATATCACAGGTGTAAATGTTTGAATTTATAGTGAAACTTGAGATGAGAAGGCCGAGAATACTGCAAACCAGACCCAGAGTGTCTGGGCTTGGAAGTGTAAAGTAGCATATGAATACTGGATTTCAAATAATTGCTTATATGCAATTTTTTCCTGTTGGCTATAGTACTAGGGCGGAACGAAAAGTAATGCCAGTTTGCCTGTAACTTTTTTAGTTTTTGACCGATTTTAAAAATTATTTCACTGAATGAAAGCTCCATATGTCTAGCACACGGGACAATATACACTTTTCGATATTGTCCCATTTTTTTCCCACGCGCACGTGCCAAAGATGAGCAAATTGTTTATCACGTTGATGAAGAATTCTACTGACTGCAGGTGTGCCTGGGTTTCGCGACCCATGTGTGGCCTGGCTTTGCCGTGTTGCAGGATCGCCTGAAGCCCTGGGCGAACATGACTCACACAGGCCTGCAGTTCCCTAAGCTCAAGGAACACCTGAAGGGGTAGAGATTCACTGGGGATGATGAGGTCAAGGCAAAAGTTCGCAAGTGGTGCTGCAATCAGTCGGTAGTCTTCTTCGCCGACGTGATAAAAATCTTGTTCATCTTTGGTGCGTGCGCAAGGGGACAATATTGAAAAGTGAATATTGTCCCGTACGCTAGACATATGGAGCTTTCATTCTGTGAAATAATTTTTAAAATCGGTCAAAAACTTAAAAAGTTACAGGCAAACAGGCATTACTTTTCGTTCCGCCCTAGTACACTCTAACAAAAATTGAACACCATGTAAGGTATGTGCGAACAATACATTTAAATACCCTAGCACACCCTCAAAGCAGAATTCTGATTAGAATGTTCATTTTGTGGCAAATCTCCATATTGTTTTTATAGTGTAAGAGTCAATTACCCTGTGCAATCAATTCGAAGAGTTGTGTAGCAATTTTGAGCTCTAGAGATCTGTTTCCAGAGATGAATGTATAACCAAATAATAATGCTGGCATTTGATTACAGGGTCCCACGACATTTACTCTATGCGTGATATGAGGGATGCCCTGGGAGCATTAGGACCAGTTGATGGCCTAAACCCTGAGCTCAACAATCTCACTTGCTCCATGACTCTGGTCGAATCTGGGGATATTGTCTTCCTGACCAGCGATGGTATTTCAGATAACTTTGATCCTGTAGTTGGCAAGTTTGCTGTGCCCAAAGAAAGGGAGAGGAACAACAATCATAATCATACTTCCAATGGGTCTTCATCGTCATCGTCGTCTTCACAGAGTGGTCACAGAACACCCCACAGCCAACTACACGGCGATTCTGATAAAACCAACCAGCCTTCACATGGCCACTCCAGAGGAAACCGATCTGCTCAGGCAGGGCCTATTGGGCAACATTTGCCTGCAATAGATCCTGCAGGACTACCTGTTGTAGAAGCTCACCAAAGACACGCACTTACCCTCCTTCGCATGGAGGATCTTCTTGTGAACGGTGTAACGGAAGGTGACAGGCGATGCGAGAGTGCTCGTGATGTCTGTGAAGCTCTCATTGATTTTGCTACAAAATTGACTGTTGCCAAGAGAAGAATTCTTGAAGACCCTGATCTCTACAGTGCTGGCGATGAGAACTTGTCTTCTTCGGAACAGAAAGAAAGGCGAAGAAAGTTGGGGGATAAGTTGGGCATGGTGCCTGGCAAGTTAGACCATGCGTCTGTGGTTGCATACCGAGTCGGAAAGTGGAATGCTGAGACGATAACCATGGAAGAAGAAGACATCCAGGAAGATGAGGAGAATGAAGAAGAAGAAATAATAGTTGAGGAGGAAAGCCAAGTTCTGGTGAAACCAGTTCCAGCTAACGTAGAATGTTGCACTGTAGGTGATGAAGTGACTGACTGGGCACAGGAAAACTGTGAACAGGGGTATCAGGGTTGCTTTGTAGGAAACAAAGAAAATATGAGTCCTAATCCTAATCCAAATATAAGGGTAATGTCCCCGTTGTCTATTGTAAGACAAAATACGAAAACAAGTACTCTGATAGAGACAGGCATGATCGAATCAGTGGTATAATAGGGCAAATACAAAGGAAATTTAATAATAACCTGCTGTATCTGTTCAGAATAACAGAAATTGTACGATTTACTGGATTATTCTGAAGTGAAATGCGTGCTATTTGTAAATTAGCTTATATGTAACTCGATCATATGTCAATCCTGAAGATTGACAATATAATTCACACTATGCTTCTTTAGTGTGGCCCTAAACGAAATGATAACCTGAAAGATACCTGCATGTTGAATAATTGATTCATGCCTATGAAATGCTTAATTACAATTGATAATTTTTATTATTACAATTTTTTCCTGAATTGTGTCAAGTGATTCGCACATTCTTAAGTATTTGGTATTGTTCTGCAGTCCAGTAATTACAAGTTATATGTTGATGAAGTCGGTGTCAATAACTTTTTCTGTCACGCTCTGTATACAGTATGTGCATTATTACATTCTAGGCTTACTTTTTAATGTCTTCAAATAATAATACAGTGAAACCTGTCTATGTTGGACACCATCGGTGCAGCCAAAAGCGTCCACGTTAGACAGTTGTCCAATATATTCAGGGGTGACAAATATTTAAAAAAAATTGCTTTTATTTATTATAAAACACTTAAGAGGTTAAAAAACATACATATACATGTGAACAAGATACTTAAACAATTTATTAAAATAACTTGTAATATTTGTTTGTTATCTTTTCAAATAAAATTATTATGCCACGCTTCCACATATCTTTCAGATTTTTTGAGAATATTTGCCTTCATAAGATTTTGATACTCCAAAATCTTTTGCCAATTTCCAAAATGACTTGCCAGACTTGGCAGCATTAATTAAATTAACTTTTTGATCTAGAGTCAATTCTTTTAGCTTGCGTTTTGACATCGTATTTAATGACACTTGTGTCAGAACAGTACCAGAGACGACTGTCTGTGTTTACATTACTCCACCCTCCCCCTCCCCCTTCCCCTCGAATTCAGTCTCTGGCCGTCATATGCATCTGGAAAATGGCCTTAAAGTCCAAAGGTGCACAGCAATGCAGTGAAAACGTCCAACTTAGATAGGTTTGCTATCATTTCGTGCAGATTTTCCCGTCCAATGTCTTAGGTACACAGGTGTCCAAAATATCCAGGGGTACCACAACGTTAACTCTATGGAAGTGATTCTGTGCATACAAAAAGTGGTCATCATTTTCAGGTGTCCAACTATACAGGTTTCACTGTAATTACATTTCCTGCAAAAAGGTACTTGAATTGTCCAGTAAACTTTGGAGATAGGCCATGAAGTTATGACAACAGTAGATGAACTTACGGTAATATCCCATCGCCTCCATAAGCTTGACGCCTCTCTGTGATGTGACAAGAAAGTTGACAAAACCCTTGCTTGGTATTACTCGGCCACGTCTCCACCACCGTGCGGGGAAGCCGCCTGGACCGCGCAGGGTTCGGGGGCGTGGCTGCAATGCTTTGTAAATTTTCTGCTACGGTTCTAGTAGAAGGGAATATCAAGGAGGAGACATATGAATGCAAGCAACAAAATTCTTCCTAATAAAATTAGTGGAATTTGTAAATTTTTAATAAATTAACAAAAAACGTGTTGTCCACTATTATTTGTATACATCGCTTTTGACATTTAATAACCAATATGACCACTATCTTTTAAAATTACTTTTAGCAAATGATTTTGCAATGAAATTAATATTAGTGTTTTCATAATACAGAGTATTGCTTTCCACCCTCGTAGACCATTCTTATGAGCTGTCCAAAATAGATTTCAATGGGGTTTACCTGGTCTACGAGGGTGGAAAGCAATACTCTGAATCAGAACTTAAGGATTCATTTAATTCTTTATCACAGGAGAGAAATGCCATCTGAAATTATGAAAACATTAATATTAATTTCAATGCAAAATCGTTTGTTAAAATTTTATAAGGTTGTGGTCATATTGGTTATTAAATGTTAAAAGCGATGTACAAATAATAGTGGACATGTACTTATGAAACGCCTAAAAACACGTTTATTGTTAATTTATTAAAAAGTTGCAAATTCCGCTAATTTTATTAGGAAGAATTTTGCCGTCTAAGTCCCATGGAAACCCTCTCCAATTTTATGAAATGCTAAAAAGACAATTTGGATGAATTTGTTTCCAAAACCGAAAATACGAAATTTCCCACAAGTTCTCACGAAAGGGACTTAATTCCTATTCTCCTCCTAAATAAAAGTACGCATGCATGTCATTGAAATTATTGTTATTTAATTTTAATGATAAATAGTTTTCATTGATTTCTGTTCGCAAAATTATTTCCTATATTATAAATTGTATTTATTAATTCAATGGATATTACGAGTTCAATGTACCATTCTACGGATTGTACTTTTGTCAATCTCATGCTAAATTGTATTTTAAATTTATTTGAGTGGATATCGGAACGGATTAGTTTCATTTCCTTCATTTCTTACCGGAACAAATTTGATTCCAGTTACTGAAGTTAGGATAACAAATGTTTCTTTGGAACTAATTAACTCAGTAAACGGAGGTGTAAAGATTGGAATAGTGTGACGAGTATTGTGGCAAAGAAGACAACGCCCCAAAACCCTGCGCGTTTCCGGGCGGCTTCCCCGCACGGTGGTGGAGACGTGGCCAAGTTTGGCAGTACAATATGCCGAGATTGTAGCCCTTTGTGCCTTTGAAAAGGTCGTTCAGAAAACGAGAACCAACTAATTAAACATTGTTTGAGGCAATAACTTGTGTTCAAAACCATAAACACCTAAACGTCATCCCAACTTTTATCTTAAATAATTAGACAATAAAGCAAACTTATTCGGACGTGGACAGGAGTAGGTACTAGAAATAATACATAAGAGGGACCGTTATGCAGTTAACACTGCAAACTTTTCTGGAACTCGCAAAGCGGCCACTGTGGGTGCTGATTGTTTTCTTATCAGGAACCTCTTCCGAACTTGGCATGTTGATTGCTTTGGCTTTCTTTCTTAGTGGTGTATCTTTCTCCAAGGCTGTCTTGTTGCATGCTCTTTTTAGACCGGACTTCTGAGAGCCTCAGTTGCATTCTTATTTTACTACTGAAACACTGATGAGCTTGTCCATGGCCCAGTTGAGCCTCTCCTAGTTTTCAGTGCCAATCAGGGCGATGTTCCCAAGTTTGACTTGATGGTTTTCCCTTTTTCATGTGTGCGAAACACTTATTTAGGTCTTCCTTCCATCGCACACTGTTATTTTCTGACACTGATTAATACATCAAATCTAAATCAGTGACTCTGCTTTGACATATTGCAGGAACATCAATCACGTTTGGTACAGTGGATCTTGATTATAGTGGGCTCGGATGTCATGCACACTCGGATGTAGTGCACCAAAAATACAGGTCCTGGAAAAAAATTCTATTCAGTTCATGTATTACAACCTCGGATATAATGGACTCTATTATAATGGAGAACTCTGCTATAATGGACCATATTTTCAGTCCCTTCAGAAATTGTCCATTATAACTGATGCAATGTCACCAATTTTTATAATGATTCAGAGTTATACACTGCAGTTAATTTGTTTTACCGATTAATTTTACCATAAATTTGTCAACCTCAAAAATGCCCTAGTTTCAGGGTCACATCTGCAACTCATTCATCCTCTATTTAGTATACATACATACAGTAGAACGTGTATTCTGTTCCCATGATAAATGAGAGTTGTCATTGAAAGTTTTGACAAGATTTTTTGAAAGACAAGATGTACACCCAGGTGTACATCTCGAAAGTGAAGCAGAAAAAATATTTCGGTCTTCACATTCCCAACAAAGACACATAACTGACTATTTCGTGCATGCATAATTTGCTCTTGTTGAAACGCTTCATAAGATATTGTACTAATATCTATTGCATGGAGAAGAAAACATGCAAGTATGCATACAAGTATATGCGTGATTAAAGTACAGTGTGAGAAAAGTCTGTTTATATACTTATATTTATATCATTACTCGGATATAGCGCACTTTTTTGCCGGTCCCTTGGAGTCCACTGTAACAGAGTTCTACTGTAATTCGTGGAGATCATCAGTCAATGGCTACATTTAACCATTGCCTTAATGTCACAAAAAACTCGTTTCTTTATTTCAATATGAAGATCTCCCTCCGCAGCTCATTGGCTCAATCTATGTATGCTAGCCACTAAGCAGCTGTTTGTGGATTACACTTCCGCTGGATTGGGAGCTATTGAGTTCATCAAGTTGTGTACGCCTATGAAGTTGGTTCTAGTAATTATTGTAGAAAACACCTGGCCATGCATCCATGTCTTGCATTAAAATATCTTAACTCGTGTAAAAACGGTTCTGTGGATAATGGCATCAAAAACTTCAGGTGCACTTTTTTGTAGGATACACAGGTAAACCGGAGACAACTCGTTCCTTGTTTACCACTTCTTTGAAACAATGAGGCAGTTAAATCCACACCAACGATTTCAAATGCAGAAGCATGCTAAACGCACCGTCTTCTAAAAAAAATCACCAGGAACAGTGACAACTTTCTTGCCATCGAGAAATATCCGTACACAACAGACTTTTTCAGTTTATAATAAAAAAACCTTTCTGAATTTCAATTTCAGGATCTGTAGCATTTAATTCAAATTACTTAACACTAGAAGCGCCGTTGCGGTCATTTTGACCGTTTTTTGTTTTGAAAATGCGATAATTTCGAAACCCCTTTCCGCACACACTTCTCCATTTTAGACTTTTCCTATTTATCAATGTACTTCGCTTTGGCAAATTTTCGTTTGATTTATTTGTTATTTTTCAGAGATTTCGATTGGTCTACCTAAAAGCGCAGGACCGGTCATTTTGACCACGGTATTGCATTATATTATATTACGCTATATTTAGCTGCACAATAACACATTTTACAACTTTCTGACTTACCCCTTTATGACGATATCGGCTGTTTGTAAGATGCTTTTTATTGAAACTGTGATTTTTCGACTTGAAAAACACAGCGGTCAAAATGACCGATTTTGGCACTTATAGGTATGTGCAAATTTTGGTGCTTCTAGTGGTATTAATTTTCTCCAAATGTGATAAATCTTGATTCACAATGAGTGATGGTTAAATGTACTATACATAATAAGGATGCAGACAATAATTAATAGTTTCTTTCACTGTGCGTTTTTGGCTTGAAAAAATACATTGGTCAAAATGACCGCCTTGGCGCTTATAGGTATGTGAAAAACTTGGCGCTTCTAGTGTTGAGAGTAAGTCTTTGTGAAAGCAGTAAATTTTGGCTGTAATGTTTCCCCGACCAATTTTATTTTCTGAAATTTATGTATCTTGTTGTTAAATATGTGGAATAAAGTGTTCTAGTTTTCTTGTTTTTTCCCCCAAAAAATATCCTACTGCGGCAGCGGATCTGAAAGTCTGAAAAAGTCACAATTTTTGACAAATTGGTCCCCACGTCATTCAAACATGAAGCCATGAATTTAAATGCGGTTTTCGCTATTTGAACCCTTTTTGCATTGCCAAAGTCCCTTTTAATGCAATTAAGGTCAAACAAGGTCAACCTTCAGTTAGGTCAAATGTAAAATTGGTGATAAGGGACTTTGGCAATGCAATTTTAGTTCTAATAGTGAAACCCCGTGTCTAAATTCATAAATCCGTATTCGAATAAAGTGGGGACCAATTTCTGAAAAAGGCTGCAAAATGGTGACTTTGAGCGTGGATACCGTGACAAATAATTTTTTTCCCACAAAACTGGGATAGCCAAGTTGATTATATATCGAAGTGGTACTCAAATATTTATGGTTTTCAATATTAATTGGTTAGGGAAATTGAGGTTTCCTGCTTTCACAAAGACTTACTCTTAACAAGATATGTAGTCTACCATGGCATAACTGACAACTGATCAGTATGTGAATATTGGGTACTTTAAGTCTTTTATACCTGTTAAGTGCAATTCAGGTTTGTACAACCCACAACCCATTCTGATCCACACATTGCCAAAGAGATTCCAACTATATAAATGTGGTACCTTAAAACCCTTACTTGGAACTATTTTTTTCCACATTTTTATTAACTCAGTTTGCTATCAGTTACCCATCTCCGCGGCCCCCCCCCC
>WWPM01022211.1:0-14904 GCA_023279145.1 Glomeris maerens
TTTGCCAATGGGTTTAATTTTATGAAGATGGGAGTTTGTTTTCGCTCTGTTTTGACATAATAACAATGTATAATGTCCATATATAGAGAGGGGACAAAATAGTATAGAATGACAATATTTGGTTTCAGTAATTTCAGTTTATGCTGCTGGGGAAATATGACACAATCTCGGTTAATGGATGAACGAATAACCAGCTGCTTTTTTGATGAAATACTTTTTTTTGGGGGAGGGGATGAGAGCATACATGCAATGGCACGTGGGAAGAAGAGCAAACTGCAAATAAAAAAAAACAATCTGATATAGCAGTAAGTAGCTAGTTTGATAGTTTAGTTGCCAGTTGGGCCGACAGGGCAGGCAGGCAGGAGTTGCAACTATTGCCAACACTTTGTGTATTTACACTGGTGTGAAATGTTGGAGGATTGAACACGTATAGGCCAAATGAGATCCTGGAGCGGTATAGGCCTACTCCACACAATCCCTCCCACGAGACTCGTTTAAAGAGCTGAACCTAGCTGTTTTGTGTGACATGCTCCTATTGTTTATCCGTCACACACCACTTGAAGATTACCGTAATTTAGCTCCGACCGAATCTCATTAATTCAGACCCGGCCCCGAAGCAACTTGATTGATGGACAATGATGAATGGGCCGAAATTGAGTCTGCTTCCGCCAAAAGACAATAGGCGCCCATGGCCCTATGCACGGCTCCACTCCGCTTTTACACTTTAATGCGTGACCTTCTTCAACTTCCCCCATTCATATTATACAATGCATGCTCGTAATTATTCAAGTTTTTGACATTAATCTTCCTAAAAGTTGCACATGTTGCAGCTAATTATTTTCGCTCTGTCGAATCCTATATACCTATATATACAATATGCCTTTTATTCGTTTATTAATTCCAAGACGAGCTGACAAGGTTAAGTAACACCCCTGAAATACCTCCATCAAATAGGCTATATACAAAAAAGTAGTAAATAAAATGATCGCCAGTGCATATACGAATCTGAAACATCATTCACTGAGTAATCATGATGCGTTTTATGTCTGCATGACATCCTATAGCTGTATTTGCCACCATATGCGCATGAAATTAAGTTGAACTGGTGGAATATGAGTATACATATAGACAATCAAATCCATTCACTGTTGTACACATAGCCAAATGATGTCATTCATGCAGCATCACAATCAAAAGCCATGGCATCACGTAAAGCTATGCGAATAGATTTCACGTATAGTGTATACATACACTTTGAAATCAAATGGTGTTATGATCGAGGTCCATGTGTAAGGTTTGAAAAGGGAATATACACCCCTGTGAGACCCTTTGTTCACACAGGGGTGTTAGTCTGTTAAACCCGGATTATGTTGTGAAACTTTTATAAACCACGAGAACCTGCTGAATGGGTGTTGTCGGTATAATGGTTGACAGAAGTATCTGTATACTTGCATGCAACTAGGGTGTATTAATACACCTTTAAAAGGTTTACTTTTTGTGACAAAGCAAACAAGCCTGTAATGGTGCATTGTGTAGTTTTAAGAAGGGTGTGCAATATCAGGGTGTACTTTAAAAATACGTGACAGTTCACCTGGAAATCGATTATTATCGATTGATTTGTATCTGTACTAGGCTATGGACGACCATCGACGTCCCTGGTGTGAGACCAATGGGGCTTGCGGCATGGTTCAGGCTAACGCGTACGGCATCCATCACGAAAGCTTCTGCAGATGTCGAGGGTCCAAAGTGTGTTCCAGGTCTTGGGATCCTTTCGACGGTCGGTCCATCACTCAAGTGGGTTCCAACCAGTTCAAAGTAAGAGTTTTTTTTTAAGTATTCCCATCGGCATTTCTATGCACAAAAGGAACAACAAAAGATGACGCATGTTGTTGCTTACCGCGCATAGCAGCAAAGCCATGTAGCGAAGCAAACTTCAAAAATCCATTCATGTGTGCCGAAACACTTGAGCATGTGAACTGCAACCGATTGTGCGACTACTGAAGGCAAAATTTAACATAAGGGGTCTGTACTATAGTCCTATAAGGAGGCAGGAATACTCCAAATGAAGGATTTGATTTATGCTAATTTCAAGACTTTATTTTCACTTTTCCTCCTTTCTTTTACTGGTACACCCCACCCCTGGTGTTGACTTTTCTTTCACTGGTCCCTTTGTAGACCATTGCCACAATATGCCAGTAAAATAACAGCTGCAAAGCAAAATAGAATATAAAGTGGTAATTTGCGTGGATTTTAATTTCTCGGTATTTAATACGCGATAATATTCAAGCAGGTTGTTTAAATTTACTGTTGACTATTCAGATTTGTGGAGAAACCTATTTTAAACAATAAAAGTCATAAATAATAATTAATATTGTGTTCAGCACGATTCTTGAATAATTAACTTCACATGGTCTACATATTTAAAGTCTGGTATTGTTATTATGCGGTGCATTGTTGGATATGCGCAACAGCTGAATTGAAAGCACATATTGCTTACAAGTTTGAAATGCAGTGCACATAAAGCAATCATGTGCTACCTATACGTGTGTCACTTGATCACTGTGTCAATATATAGTGAGTGTGATACAATGAATGGATGGAAGGAATGTAACCATCATGTTGGAATTGTTTTCCAAACAATATATGACAATCAGCCCAGAAGACTAGGATAATATTTGTACAGAGGAGAATAACAACTAAACATTCAGTGTTGACCTGGGACACTTATATCCAACATTCATGTGTTTTGATAGATCTTTTCCCATTCACATTATTTGTGGCACTGTAATATTATACATGGGCATCGAAAGAAAAACCAAGACCCAGATTTTTATTTGTCAATCAATAACTTTGCTACAACTGTATAGAAATTCACAAAATTTGGTAGCAACATAATTTGATATCTTAGTACAAAATTTTCGCTTCTAATAAATGGCGAGAGGTATTGGTATAGTAATGAAATGGTGCAATTTTGTGTGCAGTTCTGCGAAAGGGCACCTGATGTGTTGCCTTGCTCCACGGACGAGCTGGTTTATGAATACACTGATGTGCACTCGAAGTTAAGCGGTGCCAGAGTCAAAGTTGACTATCGCATCCTGTGCCAGTGTCCGGAGACAGCCACTTTCGACTTAGCCGATTACTCACTAGTCGACACTGACACTCATGGAGGAGTAGTAGCCAAGTACGCATGTGTACCGGTAGGTCTTCGCAGCCAATAGTTATTATTATTATTATTTCTTTGTTTCCACGGTCCATGGATGGGATTGAAATAAATACATACCGTATATTTTCAATTAAAGGTGAACTGACAAGGCTTTCTACGGTAGCCTACCCTGAAAATTTCACTGAAGAACAATCACCAAAAAATAAAACTACAACTCGTTGCAAATTATTTTTTAAAAATTATTACTTAAGATATTACAGTTTACATCTTCCTATTTTCATGTATGACTACTTTTAACATGGGGGTCACAGACTGTTCACAGGGATGCCAAATAAGCTACGTAGTGAAGACCAACCATCCCTTTAGCCCTTTTTCAACTGCACCAGCGACAATTAAAGATGGCCGCTCCCTAGATAAGAAGTTTACCACCTGCTATACCTTGTACACAGGTAAGAATTTACCAATGGAGCCTATGGGAGGGCTAAAACGCTCCACGTAAAGGAGTTGAATTTGTGTTAATCCGCGGCGATTCACCTAAATTGTGTCAGACAAAATGGCGGACACTTCTTTGCTCGATAATGATTCAGTGGATAAATATGTTCAATTAATCATTTCAATAACATGAAAACATTTCACAGCAGTTTATTTGAGAATATTGAGGATTTATTCAAGCATATAAGAGGAACTATTTCCTTGTCGCGGATGACATCATGCCTGATTACGCCCTCCCATAGGTTCCATTGGTAAATTCTTACCTGTGTACAAGGTATAGCATTTGACCCCTCTACTTTACAGCAACACTTCATAAAAGAAGGGAGTGATGTCGTTCCCTCAGTTTTACTTTATAATATCTTGGGTAATAATAAAAAAATCCAATGGAATTTTGGTGATTGTTCAGTTTACTTTTCAGGGTACCTTAGAAAAGCTTGTCAGTTCACCTTTAATATGCTCACATATTATTCTTTCGCTATTAGTTGACTGCATTATCACTTCTCAGTCCAATTGCGCAAAGTTTGCCTTGCCCTTTGCGTGTCGCGCTCATCATAGTTTTGACCTCCTCCCTTGCCTGCCTCACTATTTCCTGCTTAGTTACTTAACTTGCTCAGAGTTATTTAGCTTGGCAAGAGCAGTTGGGATTTTACTTTGAAGACGGGTTTTTAGTGATCTACATTAGTCAGAAATTAACTTTGGTGTCTGTAACTGAAGTGCAACCTTGAGTGCATCACCCTCTATAGTTAATAGGTAGTCTAAAAAATGAGGCGGTGTTATTAGGGAAAAGTGGTTTCTGAAGCACCAAATAGATGTTTCTTATTACATTATAATTTGGTTGTATTTGTGCAGATGAAGTTATGCGAAAACGAAGCTTCAACTTGTAAAGCGATGGCTGAAACGAGGACCGGCATTGATGTGAGTGTACACTGTTTGTGTCCTCGCCCCTCCAGCTGCCCCACCATCACCAGCCAAGGTGTGAACGTGGTGAACATAGGAAAAGGCAAAGTGCACTATATCCGATGTCAGGATGAGTAGTGATGATCGCAAAAAAAAATCTCTTCCAATTCGTTCCTTGTTCCAGTTCCGCTCAATTCCTGCACTTAAAAACAACAAGAAAAGAAACCTTATCCCACCGATTCAGTTCGTTAACATGCGATCACACTATATACGTAAGGTTTCAAAGAGTTGATTGGCGGATTATATATTTGAATACGTTCAGTCGATCATTTACTTAATCAATCAATCGATCTGCCCGAAACGAATCAATGTGCAGAGATGGTGTTCAATTTCAAAGCCTGTGTATACGGAACAACGTTGCAAATATATTGTTTATCGCTCTAATAAGCCGGTGTCTTGTCAATTTTAAGCAGGATTAAACTAATCTATACAGATTCTTGGTCTCTCATCAATCTTCGTGTAGCATATACAACATATGAGCATGCAGGTAGTATTATGCGGATATCATCATATCCCACAATCTTCTTTTGAATGTTTTACGTGCAGTCCATTGTAGGGTCACCAAGAGAAAAATCTACACACTGGATCCCTCTATACAGGTTTGTTCACACTAGGCCAGTGATTTATAGTCAGTTTAGCGATTTTGACAAAAGGTCTTCAGATCTATTATGTTATTAATTGGCCCTATGATAATTAAACACGTTTAAAGTAGGAACTTGTAAGAATATCCCCAAGGCGTCATTGGGAAAGTTCAAATTGACAATAAACTGGGTAAAAATTGACGAAGAGAAAATTTGAGCAAAATTCATATTGGTCATTTCACCTTATTCATACTATATGGTCAATTTGAACTTTCCCAATGATGGCTTTGGGGGGTCTTCATACAGCTTCCTATTTTAAAGAGGCTGAAAAGTGTTTAAATATTATAGGGCCAATTGCCAACACAATATATCAAAAGATCTTTCTGTTAAAACCTCGCAACTGCTGCAGTTGAAATGTTCACTGTATAAATCACTTGCCTAGTGCGAACAAATCTTACCAATCAAAGGGGAAAAGAATAAGCCGAATTGATGTTTGTTGTATTCAAGCTACACATAGGGCAATCAGAGAAAAACCAACCCTGTTAGGTTCAGTAATAGAAGTATGATGCACCTGCTACACACCCTGGCGTTGGTTTTTCTCTCATTGCCCTCACTATAGGTCCACTGAAAGAAAAAATTAACATGAACTAGTCTTTCTCAGCTTCAATTTTCCCTTCAGTAATCCCTCTGTTATCTAATATTACTTTAGGCAATTCCAATCTTTTTGGGGGAAATTGTTATAAATAAATAGAACCTGGAAATTTGATTAGAGAATGGGGTTTATTGCACAACTTCTTTATCTTATAAGACCTGATAAGTATTGAGAAGCATTATACTGTACATATTACCCTAACAAAAATTTTTTAAAGCTGTCGCAGGTCTGCAATAAGGCTGTGAATGTTTCACTTGCAGCTTTATAAGGCTGTCACATGCATTTCACATGCATACCACATAGCTGCAGTGTGCAGGTATGCAATAAAGCTGCAACAAAGCTGTGAATGTTTCACTTGCAGCCTTGCAGGCATGTGGCATGCATGTGAAATGCATGTGACAGCCAACGATTTTTGTTAGGGTATTGATGTTATTTTGAATGCGATATTTTATTGGTTCCCATTATTTATAAACGTATACAAAATAAATGTGCAGCAAAATTATCTCCCCATTTTCCAAAAAACCACCTTGCTATTTCTTATTTCGAAATATGCAAAAAATGTGATTGTAAAATATTTAATGCTGGGATCAGAGTTCGCAGTTCATTTGCAAATGCGCAGCACTTTGTTATTTGTATATTGCTTCACAAAAACCTTGATTTTTGCTATAACTATACTACCAGGAAACTTGACAGCACGATTGGATTGGTTTCAACCAGTTCAATATGCAATAGTACCAGTTCTAGCAATAATAATGTTAATCTGTGAACAGTGGCAGTGCAGTCTGAGGTCTCGGTCAAGGCTAGCTGTTGTTCACTATATGGCTACAATGATGTACGTAAATGGCAAGCATCGTTAATGTCTCTGATCACGTTTTACCATTTTATTGAGGGTGAGAGCGCTCTACCATTGAAACCCTACTTGTATAGCGAAAATTAATAGCAATTATGCAACACATTAATTCCAGCACCAACTGAAAATTAATTAGAGCAGTTCTAAGTCATGCAAATGCAGACAAATCATTCTGGGCTACAAACAAATAATTGATCGGTAAAAGTGGGAAGGGCCGAACTGAAATCGGTCATTTGTCAAGGATATATAATACCTTCAGAAATTCATGACAATTCACCGTCAACAATTGTCTTTATAGCAAAGAAAATAATTTAGTTGACAAACCGGCAAATGAAATGTGTTTACGTGTGGCAGGAATACAACTCGGCTATGTTGATTGTAAATCTTAGATTAATGAATAACACACGTATGCACCATTTTAATAATTCTTTGGTGCATGCTTAGTGGAAAAATGACGAACAAAACAAAACGCTTAATTAAGGAAAAATGCAAATTCTGGGGCAGGGTAAAAGTGCAGTTCATCGTTTTCATAATCGGTGAGGTAGAAGAATATGCAAAATTCAGATTAAGATAAATACGCTGTAGCTGACAAATGACTGTAATATACAGTGCATTTTACTGCCATGGCAGCAGCTGTTCCCTTCGCTTTCTACTTCATTGGTCTCAAGTTTTGCGCATTATGCGGCCTCGTTTTTTTGTTGTAAAAAGCTCCGTTTTCAATGCGCTTACATTAGTTTAATACAAAGCAAACTTGTAGCCATGCAGTTTTTGTATTCTCCACGAAATGTCCACATATGCTTTATATGCAACTGTATAAGTAACCACATGCGTTCATTCACATGACCATAATCGAGCAAGGAATAAGAAAGTAGATATTCATCAAGTGGACTGGGGAGAAAATAGTTTGTCTGGTAAAACAACATAACCCACTTGTTTCGTCTGCCTGTTTTGCTTTTTTATTGCATTCAGCATTGTTGGAATTGATCTAATGGCTCATATACAGAGGGTTTTGTGTTTATTAACAGTATATTTTCTCTTTGAACACAAAAAATTACGATATTCTTGATTTAGATACGAACAACGATAATCATCATCTATTTGAATTTGAACCTACATAGTTGATGCAGAAATTATAATACATATAATCAGATATTGAAATTTGGATTTGGGCGCGTTCAAGCCTACAATAATAGTTAGTATTTTTGTAATTGTAGTACATATTCTAAAATAACGATTTTTGCACGAAGAATGAAAAGTTTAAACAAAAATGTAAGATATTTTTTTTTATTAATGTTGCTTTTTATAAAAACCTGCGAACGCTTCCCGTTGTTTGACATATGGTTTGCCTATATAGTCATTTTCAATTCAATATTGCTCACTATGACGTCAAAAAATCGCCATATCACACAGGGTGGGAAACTACAAATTTTTTCCTTTGAAGTTTCAATATTCCTGTTGCTGCAAATCGTACATGTATTTTTTATTACACATTTTTACTAAGTGTACCGTTAAATCCAACAGTATAGTAAATCTTGGTGAATGCTGATTTTTAAAATAAAACCACAGAACTACGTTGTGAAAGAGCAACAGCCAATAAGAAAATAGCTTTCTTTATCTAGAGCTCTATCTTCTATTGTTAGCATAACAATCGGAATTGAAACGGTGTTTGTTGAACGTGCCTTAGTACGTTTCATCTAGGTCCTATTTCTGCTTTTGCGGGAAATCTCATGTATAAGGCCAAATAGCACCTCGATCGGAATTGGTATGAGATTTGCCACACTAGAGCTACAGGATCTGTATCCAAATGCATTATATTTCCATATGTATCAAAGTGTACAAACAAAGTAAGGACAAACACATTTGCGGATATATTTTGCAAATGATGCAAATGAAGGAATACTAAATTGTTAGGATTCCACTCCGTTGAACAACATAACTCCCAATTATAAAGAGCAGCTGGATAACGTCCTCAATATCTCTATTGACTAATATATTAAGCACAGTTGTGGCCAAAAATATGTTTTCTCTGCATAGTAATCATCCATTATAAACCTGGTGTTAATTGCAAAATTATCTCTGCAAATTTTTATAGTTGATAGGGAATCACTTAGAAAAACATCATGTCAATGGATTATGTCCTTTGATGTCGCCTTGTGGCCCTATAGGGGGAGTGGGGCATTGACAGGAAGGTTGTGATATACCACTAAAGCAAACTTGCGAAACATTACTCCTGGAAAATGTTCCCTTGGCTGTCCGCAGAAGAATGTGGTTTCAGTGTAATGGT
Source organism: Glomeris maerens (assembly GCA_023279145.1). Classification (NCBI taxonomy): domain Eukaryota; kingdom Metazoa; phylum Arthropoda; class Diplopoda; order Glomerida; family Glomeridae; genus Glomeris; species Glomeris maerens. The sequence goes on from WWPM01022211.1 coordinate 8,980, forward strand.
CACACTGAGTCATCAGTGTCACATTTTAATATTATCTTCTAATGTTAAATTATGTAATTAGGTATTAACTGGCGACCTTCTGGAAAACTCGGGGATTTGGTAGCAACCCTGAGCGAATTAAAATAAAAATCATGACTTATATCATGGCAGGAGCCGGCTGTATAATTAATAATTGCAAGGGGTAAATTTACAATATTGTCACTTTCAAGTGTGAACTTTTCCACCGCAGTCCAAACGCTTACTTACTGCAGATAGTTTTATGACGAAGTGCAAAGTTCATCGCCACATGACACTGCTGTCATCAAAAGGGTTTTTTCTTCTAATCAAGGCTTGGAGCAAGTACTACTGCTTAATTGGTGTCAGTTTGGAAAATCGATTCGTTCAAATGTCATTTGCAGTTTTGTTTTTACTCGACTTTCTCTGCTGCATTGCATGCTCTGACAGCGTGATATTTTACTCCTTCGGCAACAGCAATTTGCAAAACTATATAATCTCGCATAAACTTTTCCAGAACAATCAATAACATTTCGAAATTAAATTAACTCTCCAACAGCTATAGTTACTGTATATTGATTTTCCGTTAATTTGTTGTTTGTATTCTTGTTGTTCTTCGCAAAATAGGCACTCATTTGGTTTATGGAGGTAAATACAAAAAGAAAATGGTTAATCTGAGCTGATGACCAATTAGGGTTGACATGTATTAATTTCTGAAAATTTCAGTTAACTGCCAAATAAATACTTTAACATTTTAAAACGACAACTGTGTATAACCTACAATATTGCAAACATGCTATACATACACTTCCCTGTCAGATGATCAAAGTTTATCTTAAATTAATGACATATCCTGAATTGGAGCTCTTAATTGCCTGCATGTGTGCAATTTCGCTAAGAAAAACAAAAAAATAAAATGAATTTTAAGGTTCAATGCTAAACCACCAGTGCGTCTATATTTTCAGTATGGGATTTGGGAAGGTTTTTAGCATCTTGTTTTGAGTTTTTTTGTTCTTCCTTCTGAGCAAATAGGACTACTACAGTTTCAATGATTATAATCGGACCAACATAGCTTGGACATGAGGCGGAGCCTATTGCTGATGCATTAGTCTCTCCATTGCTCGCTGCTCCTCTTTGCTCGCTCGCCATCTTTGTCCTGGGTATTTCAGAGTTTTAGACAGGAGTAACTAAGCGATAAGCGCAACCAATAGGAATGGTGGGCGTGACGTCCAAGCTATGTTGGTTCGAGTATAGCAATGACAAAAACCACCACCAAGGTGCACTATACTGTATTTACACATAACCAATGCAGTTAAAATGTACACCTAACAATTCAAAAGAAGCTTAATAAGTTCAAACAAATTCATTGCTGTGATTTACAAAGTTATGATTTTACGCAACATATATTGGAATGACTGCAGCTTTGAGCTGACAGCAATTAACATAGCGTTTATACTTTCATAGCCCTTTACTGTATATAGTAAAGTGAGCCTTTCATAATGAAAGACTCAATGAGGCATATATGCCTTTAATGATGCTACACACGTTGGCGCAAAAGTTACTTTATGGATGTCATCAACAATTTATCTGATGTTTACTGGTCGTGTGTAGTGGTTTTTTTAGTTACTTATTCAGAAAAATTTGGTGACCGATGAGCTGTAAGTAATATTAAGAAACCGGTGGTGGGTAGTTGTTCATCTTCTTCTTTACTAGGAAAGTGTTTTGCTCGGCTAGCTAGATGTGCAATGCAACAGGTGAATGTGGTTATGGTACGTGCCTGGGTTGCAAGTGCTTGTTTACTGCTGGTCTGTCTGCACTGGGACCTCTAGGGTCGAGTTTCAAATAAAGGTCGTCATTACAGGTTCGGTCCGAGAAGGGGACGAATGACACGTGACCTGCATGAAATCTCGTGGATTCCACAATATTTGCGAATGCCAAGGGTCATACAAAGCTGTTAATTTCAAATTTGGCAATAGCATAGCTAGGTTACTAGATGCACATTCATAACCAATATTCGGTGTTCACTGCAGTCAGTGCATGACAATGCCATTTTCAAATTCAGATTGCATGCATCTTACAAGTTTCTATAAGCAACCGATTCGGGGTTGTGATTAGAATTTAAGATGCTCAACCCGTGAATGGGTTTAAAGATGTAAACATCAATTTCGATCGTTTACTTGTGCAACTTTTAAGTTGAAATGTTTCTTTCTTTCATTACACGTACAAACGCATTTTGAGATTTCATTTCAGATACTTCGCTGATCGATGCACACACTTCCAAATAATGGTGTCATTATAATTTAGCATAATAATTAGGTTTAACAGAATGGAGGAGGATTCTTAACAATTTTAACTTTTGTGTGAAGATATGCAAAGCTCTCAGGAAATCAATAATACCAGTAAATTGAATGGAAATAAATGCGCTTTTCAAAAGACACAAAACAAACATGATGGCTGCATTCATTATAAACTCAAAAAATAACGATTCTGACATAGTATGACCAAGTAGTCCCATTATCTGACCTCTCAAACCATAATAACCATTGAATGCATGCATTGGATTCTGAGCTGGAAAAACGTATGCAGTAATTATTAATCTTACTCTGATATACAGGGTTAGGCAAAAGTAGCAGTAGAGGGGCAATCCAAAAAGCATATTCCATGTCCGTCTTCAAAGTCAATTGTCCAAAAGTTATTTAAACTGTTTGAGTTAGCACTGTAGTCCCAAATTAAAAATTGTAGAAATCTGTAAAACTAGGAAGTCTAATTGAGCAAAGTTGGGTAATAACGTGCAAATTTATAGCGAATTTATGCTGGCATAAGAATCTGTCAGACAGCTAGTTATACTAGCTTATTTCGTTTTATTGCTTGGATAAAATATGCTATATGTGCACTGATTCCTGAAACATTTCAAGCTTGCTCGCGATTATTTTTTGAGAAAAGATATGCCACATTTGTGTATATTAACCTTAAATACATAGATTCTCTGAGGGAATCCTTTCGATATGTAATGATTTGTTTTCTTTCATAAGCTGCAAATAAACATTCTAAGCCTTGCCAATTGAATATAACATGTCCCTAAACCAGTGACACATTTATAAATTAAACAACCTTCAAGGTATCACATGGTGGTCAAACTTTCGCAACGTCTACCTGTTTTATTGTAATATGCAGGAATAGAAGTTTTACAAAGCAGACTTCACCATCTAACGCTTTCCATGTGCAGGCTTAATTACAATGCACGAACGGTGTGACCAGGTTTCTAGTTTTGAAATTTGTGCCGTGGAATCTGGGTTTCGATGAGTTATAATGCCGATTGCGACTGAACTCTTATGCAATCCGATGCAAATTTATGTCTGGCTGCTTAATCCTGTCTCTTGATAATCTGCACACGCTGAACCCAAAAAACAAACGCACACCGCATTTGTTGTTTCATATGTTCCAAAAATAGCATCACATTTTCGTAAACGGTGTCATTTCTTGTGGAGAAAACTTGTTCTGTAATTCAGTCAATGCAAACATTTTCCAATATTGCCGCGGTGCAATAATTTGCTATAATGAAGTTTATGTAATGAATCGGTGTCACTTTATTGCACTTTTAAGTTTACAATTCTAAAATCCAAGTGTTTCTGCACAATTAATTTAATGATACTGCTTCCTGGTCCACTAGTGCAGGGACTATATTTTTCTCTAAATATATATTTCTTCGCCATTTCCAACAAAGTTATATCACAGTGTTAATTCCAGAGTTCATGGAAAATTTTTCGATGGAAATCACTCCTAGTGTTTATATTTATAGTACCATTCAATTCGTGTTAGATCCAGTAAACATGTGTAATAATATCCACTTGACACAAAACATTGCGGAAAATTACCTGCACACGGGCGAACAAATTGTCAGTGAAAAAATAGCCAAAGTCCCTTGTAGAAATCAGTTTGGAAATTTCCAAATTCGAAGACGATTATATTGATGTAGATTCAAAAAATAATAGAAGGTAGAGATAAACTAGGACCAGGATTCTTATATACTGTTTTATTACAGCTTATGCACTCCAAAATTAGAGTTGTCAGGCTTATTTGGAGTTTATAGTCAATTAGGTACATAATAAACATGTTGCCGTTATTAAGATTATTAAAAATTGCTGCTATTTTGTAAATGAGTTCATTAAACAATGAAGAGAATAATGCTGCCAAGTTCAACAAATATCTGTTATCATCGCCACATTTAAGCTAAAATCTCTTCAGATTCCGCATTTTCTTAAAATGTAATAAAGTCTTCTGCGTTTCTGTCACTTCATATTGTGCTCAAGCTGACGTAATTTATGAATTCGCCCAATGGGCTTTGTGTGCTTTGGAAATAACAGTGGAAAATGGTGTGTTGACCTCGCTGCACACCCTTAAACAACAGTGACCTTTAGGGTGGTTTTGTCATCTATCAACAAAAAAAGAAAGAAATACCAGACGCCTGTAAGATGCGCAAAAGTCTGAACATCTCAACATGAATTATAATGTTTGTTAACTCGGATCACGGCGAAATGCAAGTAGGAGTGCGTATGACGCGCCAAACTTTGAACCTGTTGGTGGTTAACCTATAAACCCGGTGGCGAAAATTTCCCCATACCCATATTGTTTGCCACCACCACCACCACCACCACCAACAGCTCACCACACAGGGGACAAGTGCGAAGGAAACTTTTCATCATTTTGTCTACGGATTGGACACCACCACCACTGCAACCAACCAACCACCCATAAAAAAGATGATGTCATGCTAGAACTTTCCTCCAAATAAACAGTATATACCAGCATGCTTCTTGTACATAAGTATATAAACGACAAGATCTGACAGTCCACTACCACAATATCTTTTGTGTTGGCAGCCAGCACTTGGAGCAATACAGCTCTTACACCCAGCTATATAGTTTAAGAAGAAGAAGAAGAAGCAACAATAGATCTTGCAAAGGCCCTTGGCTTTGGGAATGAAACAATTCACTGCCGTCTCTTGACATTAGCTCTGCACTTAGTCCTGCTTCGATACAAGATCTGGAACTATAACCGAACTCCTGATTGATATCGATATACATATATCGACTACTTATTATATTTCTCGTGAGATTTTTTGTTTTGGAGGGAATATGACAGCAGTAACAGTGAACACTGCGATGCTCCGTCTTCCAGAGGCTTTTGGAAGAGTGTTTTCCATCAGTCACAGGTTCAGCTCTAGACTCACGGGCACTTCAGATGGTGCAGCTGGTTCGGAATCTTCGCTGCTGTCCAGAAGACAATTCAACACCTCAGACCGGCACCAATTCCGAGTGACCGGTGGTCAGAGGTACCCTTTCGCAGACCGTGCCGAGTTGGTCCACGCTAGGAGGGTGGTGGTCAAGCTCGGCAGTTCAGTGGTCACAAGGACTGATTCTACCGGACTGGCCCTTGGACGTTTAGCTTCTATCGTTGAGCAGGTATGTACTTAACTCTATTGTAACAGATGCTGTAATATTTTCGAGCAAAATGTTGAAAATCATCGATTTTTTATGTATTGTCTTCATCATTTCTTCTTTGAAACGATTACGAGAATCTCAAACAGATGAATCCTTTCTCTCATAAACAATAAAAGGTACACAAGTCCCTTTATTAAGCAGCCAACTATGTAGTTTCGCTTCTGTTAGAGCTGTTATAGATAGGTTTCGGTTATCTGTCAGTAAAAGATGCAGGGGCCTGGATAATAACATTTTACCAACAATAAAATTCAATATAAAGTTAACCGTGCACTTGAGGCATTGTACAATTTCTCAAAACGCACAATTTTGTGAACACCTATATTCTTACTTCAATGGGTTAATAATTTAGTATTATCCTGTATACTTATGTATTGTCGTTTTCTAAAATAATTTGCTGATAATGTATTTGTTGAAGTATACTGATTAAATT